>MU002143.1:0-35864 GCA_010093585.1 Melanomma pulvis-pyrius CBS 109.77
AGGCATTGTATTTCAAAGTAATAGAGTCGCGATTTTGGTGGGGTCTTGGCATAGGGTGGCCGCATACTTGGGGTGGCCGCATGCTTGTGAAGTACGTTATATATATTATCTTAAAGTACAAATTATTATCGATTCAACCTAATGGCAAATGTGGTCATGGACCTTAGGCTATCCACACTAGTCATAGGTCCGCCGGTGAAGCAACTCCCTACGGGTAACTCGAGTCTGAGAGTCGGAACCATGTGTGAAGTTCTGGCGGGAGATATAGCAATGACAGGAAGGTCTTGTGAACTCCTTTTTTTGGCTTGCGCCCCTTGTTTCCTCCCTTTTTTTCTTTCTTTATATTGCTCTCTACGACGATTCTTTTTATCACGCACCGTAAATGGAGTGTCTTAGCGAGGCTTAATAATACAAGCTTCCAGGACACCAGCGACTGTTTCCAGCACGATTTTTCCTTCTCGTAACTGAATACATATGTAACGAGGCTTTATGTTGTGCGCGCTATCGATTTAGTTCGTCGATAGAGCATTTGTGGAGACTGACACTGCTGACACTGTTTGATAGACCTTGACACCGGCAAGTCGGTCTTCACTTTTGCGTAGTAGTTCGGTTATGCACGACATGCTTTTTAGGGCAGGTGCGCTCGTGTATATGCGTTTTCTCTCCAATTGCATTAGACTTGCAGGGCTCTTATGCGGACGCCCCACTGTTGTAATCAGGAAGGCATTATATAATATCACGCGCCATGCATCAGTCATAGTACAAGGCCAGAATTTTGCCAACCCCTCTTCAATCGTATTAGACTTATCAGATCTAGCCAAAAAGAATTTCGACGTGTGCTGGGGCTGGTGGTGATTGTCACAAGAAACGCGAATAAGCGGTGGACGAGGCCAAGCCAGATCTAACATTGCGCTCCCCAACGGCGATTGAGTATTTCTGGCCGATAAGACGGTCGGCATGTCTTCTTCAGAAGCACCGCCGGGCCCATCACATTCGCTGAGCCTACCCCGTTCACCAACGGAAACAACAGCGATGGGGCGAGAGTACGAATTCATCGTGACTACGGAGGGGCCTCATCATCCGGAGGGCCCCGCACGAGGACTCATTCGCCGCTTGGTAATGAGGAATTTCTTCGAGACGAAGTGGTCTGGCCCAGAGAAGAACACGCCCGAGCTCAACTCGGCATCGACTGTCCACGCCAAGCCGAACTTGAAATCGAGGTTCAGATTACCGAAACAAGGACAGGAGATGCGGGAACCTAAAGCAAAAGCAAAGTGCAAGTCTGTTGAATGGGAGGCGAGCGGAGGTGTAGAGGAAAAGAAGGAGAGCAGCACGGTGTCGGCGAGAAAATCCATCGATCGCCATTCTGATATGTCGGAGTCGAATTGGAGTAGGCCGAGTAGTCGAACAGCATCGTCCGGTGGGAAAGGGGGACAGGCGAGTATACGGATGCTGTTGAAAACTAATCCAAGTGCTCATCGGTTCGACCCTTTCGATGTGTTGCCGGTTCCTGGGACGCCGCAGTTGGACATGCTGTTCAAATTGTGTAAGTAGCCCTTACTCCAGGACCTCAGATTTCTACTCTGAGTTATATAAATACTCGGCTCTTATCTAGCCTCCAGTACCGGAAGCTAACGGGTACAGACAAGTGCGGCTCAAGGACAAACGCAATGGCTATCAATGCGCGGAATACATGGTGGTCGTTCATATCAAACGATGCAGGTTTACTCCATGCTACGTTGGCGACGTGGGCGCTCTATGGCATGCTGGCTCGAGGGATGAGTGAGCTACGGGTGGAGAAGCTGAGGCATAAAAATGAGGCGATCAAGGAAATCAAGTCGAAGGTTGGTGGCGCTAGTGGCGAGATCTCGGATCAGCTTGTTGGGACTGTTCTGACGCTTGCAAGTTTTGAGGTAATTGCCTTTTTCCCTCCTGTGTGAGAGTAGGTAGAGGTACTGATATGGTGCTTTAGAATCTTGTCGGGGCGTATGAGGCCGCGCAGTTGCACATTGCAGCGCTCAAACGCATGGTCAACGCTCGTGGTGGGCTGCCTGCATTTGGACATAACGATGGTCTCGTAAGAGGCATAATATGGTATGCATTATTTTCTCTAGTGCTAGAGAATACTTTTTGACATGATCTACAAAGGGTCGACTTCCACACTGCAGCCGCATTCCACACCCCTCCCAGCTTCCCTCGAATCAGTCTCGGCCCCACCACACGACCACTCCCCGACGCCCTTTTAGAAGAAGCAGCGTGCACCTCTCCGACATCGCTCCTCCAACTCTCCCTCGCTGCCGTTGACTGCTTCAATATCTTCTACCGCATACACCGTCTCGCTCTCGCAGTTTCCACCCCCTGGTTCCGGAAGGTCGATCGACTTACCATCAGCAATCTACTCTACGAAACCGAATACATCATCCTCTCTATCCCAGACTACAGCCGAGATTTCCTAGACTTCGACATGGGAGCGAAACACGACGCAGATGACGAGGGAGACTGTATCGACAGGGCAAATATGGCAGATAGTGCGAGTGTAGTCGAGGCCATTCTGGCTGCAACGCACATTTTTGTTTACGCTGCGCTCCGCGAGATCCCCCCCAAGGCGAAGATCTTTAGCATTCTTCTTGAGCGGTTACAAGTCGCGCTTGACCGCCCGGCTGTCAACATCCTCGACGTCTGGCGAAAGGAGAAGAATCTCAACATCCTCCTTTGGGCCCTCGTCATCGCCTCGTCCGTCGCGGCGACCTGGGGGGGTAGGAATTGGTGGATAGGCAGACTGAGCGAAGTGGTCAAAGAATTAGATATGCATAGTGAGCGTGAGCTCGAGGAGTCGGTGAAAAGAGTGGCGTGGACAGATGTCTTCTTTGGCGAGGTGCTAGGCAGTATCTGGGACGAGGTAAGAGAGTATCGGCGGGTGGTGCAGATGGTGGAAATGCATTTGACCGGATCGAGAGAGGACAGTATAGAGGAGACGGTTGATGCGCGATTATTGAGCCGGGGTGGGGAGCTGGAGGCGCGGCTGGGATGTCCGGTAGAGTATGAGAAGGGGAGGTGGAAGGTGAATGGGTGGTATGTGTGAGGAATGAAAGCTGGTGAGAGTGTTTGAAGAGCGGATAATGCATCTGTGATGAGCCCAGTGGTGAATGTCGAGCGCTAGCCCGTTGGGGCGACCTCGGGCGAACATCGCTCCGAGCCCGCCAAGGCCAAGACCGCCGCATCCAATATGGCGATGTCGCATTATTTATTATTCCTCGACGTCAACGCAGCCCTCATCGCCCTCCCTCGCCCTCACGTGCCGCCATGCCGCTCGTCGACAACCCCCAGATCGCGGCCGCGAGCCTGCACAACCCTCTCCCGCTGCAACTTCACACGTACATCTGGCCGTTCCTCATCGTGTGGCCGGCCTTCCTCTCCTTCTACCTCTCGCCCACGCGGTACGAAAAGCACATCCAGTCGTCGGAATGGACCTTTGTGTGGGTCGGCGGCATTACCACCATCCAGGCGCTGTTCTGGCTGACGACCCACTGGAACGTCAACCTCAAGAGCCTCTTCACGTCGACGGCCGCCCGCGACGTGCGCACCGCCCAGCTCATCAAGGTCATCCCCATTGCCAACGCCGGAGCCGCCGAAATCTGTGCCCTCGAGCGCGAGACGGTCGCCGGCAAGCAGAATCTCTCGTTCCTGTTCCAGAAGCGCCGCTTCCTCTACGACCCCGCCAAGGGCTCGTTTGCCCCGCTCACCTACGTGCTCGACGCCGAGCCGAAGCCGCTGCTCAAGGAGTTCCAGGAGACCAAGGGGCTGACCACGCCCGCCGAGATTGAGCGCCTCCAGCAACACTATGGCGACAACAGCTTCGACATCCCCGTGCCGACCTTCACCGAGCTGTTCAAGGACCACGCTGTGGCCCCCTTCTTCGTGTTCCAGGTCTTCTGCGTTGGGCTGTGGATGCTGGACGACTACTGGTACTACTCGCTGTTCACGCTCTTCATGCTGGTCGCCTTCGAGAGCACCGTCGTGTGGCAGCGCCAGCGCACCCTCAGCGAATTCCGCGGCATGAGCATCAAACCCTACGACCTCCTCGTGTACAGGCAGAAGAAGTGGCAGGAGATACAGAGCGACAAGCTGCTGCCCGGCGACGTGGTCAGTGTGGGCCGTACAAAGGAAGACTCGGGTGTTGCGTGCGACATGCTGCTGATCGAGGGATCTGCCATAGTCAACGAGGCCATGCTGTCCGGAGAGAGCACCCCCGTGCTCAAGGAATCGGTCCAGCTACGACCCGGAGATGCAAACATTGACCCTGAGGGTGTGGACAAGCTTGCTTTCCTCTTTGGAGGAACTAAGGTCCTTCAGGTGTCTCATGGTATCACCGCCGAAGACGATGCCGGTACCGTCCCGAAACTCGCATCCGGGGTTCCCCCGCCACCGGACAAGGGCGCCATCGCCGTAGTCATGAAAACGGGATTTGAGACCAGCCAGGGCAGTCTCGTCCGGACTATGATCTACTCTACCGAACGCGTCTCTGCAAATAATGTCGAAGCACTGCTTTTTATCCTCTTCCTCTGTGTGTTCGCCATCGCCGCATCCTGGTATGTCTGGGTCGAGGGTGTTAAGCAGGACCGCAAGCGATCGAAGCTCATGTTGGACTGTGTCTTGATTGTCACCAGTGTCGTGCCCCCCGAATTGCCCATGGAGCTGAGTTTGGCCGTCAACACGAGTCTTGCTGCCCTTAGTCGCCACGCCATCTTCTGCACCGAGCCCTTCCGTATTCCTTTTGCCGGACGAGTCGACGTTACCTGCTTCGACAAAACGGGCACACTCACTGGCGAAGATCTTGTAGTCGATGGAATTGCTGGTCTCACGCTCGGCCAAGCCGGCGTTAAGCCTGGACCGGATGGAGCCCATAGTCAACTCAGCCCTGTTACCGATGCTGGCACAGAAACCACTCTCGTCCTTGCTACCGCTCACGCATTGGTCAAACTGGATGAAGGAGACATTGTTGGTGAGCCCATGGAGAAGGCTACTCTCACCTCCCTCGGCTGGTCCATCGGCGCCTACGATACCCTCACGAAGAAATCCGGTTCATCCAAGTCTAACGCGGAACTTGTTCAGATCAAAAGGCGATTCCAGTTTTCATCTTCCCTCAAACGCCAGAGCTCTGTTGCTACCGTGTTAGTCAACGACCACAAGTCCAAGCGAAAGATCAAGAGCACCTTCGTTGGTGTCAAGGGAGCCCCTGAGACTATCCGCAAAATGCTTGTACACACCCCGCCAAACTACGAGGAGACCTTCAAGCACTTCACCAGGAACGGTGGCCGTGTACTTGCTCTCGCCTACAAATATCTCTCCCAAGAGTCTGAACTTGGCATGAACCGCATCAATGATCTCAAGCGAGAAGCTGTTGAGAGTGATTTACATTTTGCTGGTTTCCTAGTCCTCCAGTGCCCGCTCAAGGATGATGCCCTTCAAGCCTGCCGTATGTTGAACGAGTCGAGCCACCGTGTAGTTATGATCACTGGAGACAACCCCTTAACTGCCGTCCACGTTGCTCGACAAGTCGAGATTGTAGATCGGGAATGTCTAATCCTCGACGCACCCGAGAACGATGATTCTGGCGAGAAACTTGTCTGGCGCAGCGTTGATGACAAGATCGTCATCCCCGTCGATTTCACCAAGAAACTAGACGCAGATGTCTTGGCAACAAAGGATCTCTGCATTACTGGATACGCAATTTCGAAAGTACAGGACCAGCCAGGCTGGAAGCAAATCCTGCGATATGCTTGGGTCTATGCTCGTGTTTCTCCAAAGCAGAAAGAGGACATTCTCCTTGGCCTCAAGGACTGCGGTTACACCACACTCATGTGCGGAGACGGCACAAACGATGTCGGCGCCCTCAAGCAAGCTCACATTGGTGTTGCCCTCCTCAATGGCACACGTGATGACCTCGAGAAGATTGGCGAACACTTCCGAAATACCAAGATGAGGGAAGTCTATGAGAAACAAGTTCAGTTGATGGCGCGCTTTAACCAGCCTGCACCACCGGTTCCCATCATGATCGCGCATCTTTTCCCTCCCGGCCCAACTAACCCGCATTATGAGAAGGCCATGTTGGCACAGGCCCAAAGGAAGGGCTTGGCTCCTCCTGATGCAACCGCCCCAGGATCTACCAACGGCACTGCCGAGAAGGAGAAGGAGAAGTCTCAACCCAAGAACGCACAACAGAAGGCTGCGGGTATGGCCGAGTCATTCACGCAGAAGATGATGGAATCAGAACTCTCTGAGATGGACAACGAGCCCCCGACGATCAAGCTGGGCGACGCTTCGGTTGCCGCTCCTTTTACGTCCAAGTTGGCCAACGTTATTGCTATTCCAAACATTATTCGGCAAGGTCGATGCACACTCGTTGCGACGATTCAGATGTACAAGATTCTTGCGCTGAATTGTTTAATCTCGGCCTACAGTCTTAGTGTGTTGTATCTCGACGGCATCAAGTTTGGAGACGGTCAAGTTACGATCTCCGGGATGATGATGAGTGTTTGCTTCCTATCTATATCTCGCGCAAAGGTACGTGGAATATTTCCCGCGCTGTCTAATCTTGACTAACGATTATACTAGTCCGTAGAACAACTCTCCAAAGAACGCCCCCAACACAACATCTTCAACTTCTACATCATCGGCTCCGTCCTCGGACAATTCGCCGTGCACATCGCGACCCTCATCTACGTATCACAATACGTGCAACGCACCGACCCCAAAGAAACTAATATCGATCTAGAGAAGGAATTTGAGCCATCTCTTCTCAACTCGGCAATCTACCTCCTCCAACTCATCCAACAAATCTCTACCTTTGCGATCAACTACCAGGGCCGGCCGTTCCGCGAGTCTATCCGTGAGAACAAGGGCATGTACTGGGGTCTCGTCCTCGTATCCGGCGTTGCCTTCTCCTGCGCGACGGAATTCATCCCCGAGATCAACGATAAGCTGAAGCTCGTGCCTTTCACGTACGACTTCAAGGTCATGATCACTAGTGTCATGATCATTGATTATGCGGCGTGCTGGATTATCGAGAAGGGACTGAAGGCCGCATTCTCGGATTACAAACCCAAGGATATTGCGATACGTAGACCGGACCAGCTGAAGAGGGAGGAAGAGCGGAAGGCCGAGGAGGAGAAGGAAGAGCAGAGGAAAAAGAATGAGGAGATGGAGGAGAAGGCTCGCGCGGCGGGGCTGGTGAGGTAGATATACGGATGATTGTTGAGCGAGGGGGTTTGGCTTTGGCTGTGTATATGAGTAAATTATGGATAGGGGTTGGGGAGTGGATTGGATTGGATTGGAAGATGTGGCGTAGGTATGGTGCACATGCATAATAGAATCGGTGTTTAGTTTTTTTGTGGAACGAAAATTCATCCTTCACTACTCTAGAACATCCCCGTGTGCCTGCTCTTTTGTTGTGTTGATGATGTTAGAAGAGTGATGGTGGTGAGTAGCTAAATAGTATGTGTGTACGTTCCTCCCATCTTCGGGTTTTTATAAATGTGCCCCGTCCGAACTCCTCGTCTGGGTATATAAACCCGGACTCCCCTCCTCCTCCTTGAGAGATCCTCTACATCTTCCTGCTTCCCCCGCAAAGACCAAAATCGGTTTATCTCCTTTTCCAGGCCTGGGCTTTTGAGAGACGGAAAAAAAAAACTGGGTGCGAAGATTCAATGTGGTGGGTGCTGGGGGACAAAAATGAACTGGGCGCTAAAACACTGAAGAGGCGACTTGAATGGGCGTCTTGGGGGATGAAAAAGAATATCTGTTTCGCCTGCCATGGAGGGGAGAGTGCGCGTAGGGAGACTAATGATCCAAAGATCAAGCACTGGCAATGCAGACAAATGGGGGGAGGAGAGGCTCTAAAGATGCCGTCGGCGGGATTGGTGTGTGTCTGGACACGGAAAAAATAAAAAGATTAAGGAAACAACCGATGTGGCGACACCCTGCCTGGGGAATTAAAAGACTAGAGATCCGTTTCTATGTGTGGACTCGTTGCCGGGACTGTGGGGGATGGAAATAAGAGGACCAAATAACGACATTTGTCTGAATGTTCGGTCTGTTGGGCGGACTTGAGATTGATTGCATACTTTCTATAAAGAGGAGGATCGTCTGCTAGATCTGGAATATGCAAATACGCAGAAACTACGACGATACAGATACATAGGCTGGGGCCCGGAAATATGGCTAAAGAAAGATGATGGCGGCCGTGAGTCTGAGTCGGGGGGCCACAGAGCGCCAGAAAATGCGAAATGGAGAATGGTGAGTAGGAGTAAGGCGGAAAAATGGACTTGGCGGTTGCGGTTGCGATGGGGATGGTCTTTCTCTGCTGTGGGTGGGATATTGGATGGAGAGCGAAATAGTCGGCCTACAACAAAATGTGCGTCAGGGTGGGAGTAAGGGACTAAAAGGGGTCTAGATTGGGGTCATGGGGTTGAGATTTGAAGTTGGGTCTCGGACTGAAATTCAATGCCAGAAGACGAACGGGTGGTGGCCTATTGTTTTGAGGCTGATGCATCAATATCGATCGCGATAAATAACATCGAGGAAGAGGCTGGTAGTGGGTCTGCCTTTGGAAAACGAACGTTCACAAAAGGATTAATTCGACAATTCAATGCAGTGGAGTCCCTGGAGAACTAAAAGAATTAGTCGAAGCGCCGGTGGAGAAGACTGGTGTGGTTGGCTCCAAGACGTGAAACTTCGGAAGAAACCATAGAAGAAATCATGGAGTGGGCCATGTGTTCCATTCGGTTGGAGAGAGGAGGACGGACTCAACAGTTACAATGGGGTTTCTGTTCCTCTGCCACTGCTACACACGTGCGAATATTCAAAAAAAAAATCGCAGGGGCGGGTAATGTGTGTGGGGTCCGGTTGGAGAGGCGAAGAGGGAATTGGAAGATGCAAAAACCAATACTGGGAAGAGCCCCTGCTCACGACTAGGCGCCATATCTATTTCAAGATGGGCATGTGTGGACTGTCAGTGCGGCACTAAAGTCATAAGGAGCTCAAAGTATGGACAGAACTTCTGCGCTTTGCTTGCAAAACAAAATATCAAGGGCGGAAAGCGATGTGCGGAGTCCTTTGGGGGAGTCTAAAGATTTCCATCTTGGACTAATGACTGGAGATCTGCTTTCGCCGTTCATCGAAACGAGCCAACGAAATATGAATGGAGACATCTCTCCCATTGGTTTGAAACTCCCGCAACAACAGAGAAGTGCGTACTTGGTCTGTAAAGAAGTGATAGAGAAGGAGCTTCTCTGCGTGGCCTTGTTCCGAGACCCAAAAAGCGACCGCAAAAACGCGATGGAGAGATAAGCCGCGCTCGGCTTAAGACTACAACTGTAGCTGAGAAGAACAATATGCGGAGGCTCTTGGAGGTGTGAAACATGAGATGAAACGAATTATGGAGACCACCGCCGCCATCAGATATATTTATTAAAATATATTTAGATGGTCTAAATGTTTGGCTGGGGAGTGAGCGAGACTAAAATGCTACAAGCATAAACTTATGGAGAGACCGAAGGAATTCAATGGCGGCACGCCTGATTCGCTATGGGCGCAACGAGCCGAAGCCAAAGCGCAAGATGGAGAATGAAACGAAAGGGAAAAGCGCCCGTGTATAAAACCACTCATCCGTTGGTTATGCCCGAATACGGGTCCGACTCAGACATAGATATGGCGCCTTCGTCCAGTACCGCTGCACAGAATCTGGCGCAACCCAATCGCCCCAGTTATCGACGCTGCAAGCCTTTCCAAACACCAGGCGATCCTAACCCGCGCTAGTACTTGTTTAAACGTACAGGCAAAACTATTAATAATGCGTTTGCGGAACCGCTCGCGACTTTTACGGCTACTGATTGGGAGAATGACAACACAACCACGGATCGCCATAAACTAGGCTTTGAATTCTTACAGACTGAACTTCTGCTAGATAAAGTCTACAAGTTAGAGAATCTCCTGCTGTGTAAGCTTGAAGACAGCGATGTGGTCTATGCACACGAGCGTGCAGAGAGGGATGCGATGACGATAATTGCCGAGCACGACGCTGTGAACCCGCCCACAGCCCGAGAATTGGAGATGCGAGAGATGCGCTCAGCTGGATTACGGGAAGCTCGAGCTCGTCGTCTCGCCCAGTGGAAGATGCTCTTTGCGTTGGCAAAAGTGCAGCGTGAGACAGTGAAGAAGGCGCTTGCAGAACTTGGAGAGCAGCCAGGCATAACAAATGTTGTGATTGCTGAAAATGCGGAGTTCGACGCCGGTGCCACCGTTGCACCAAAGGACGCTATAGAAGAAGAAGTAACCATTAAGCGCATCCTGCCCTTCAGTGAGCAGACGGAAGAGTTCAGAGAGAGACAGCGCGCGATCAGCGGATCTATGGATCGGCCAAAAATGCAACCCAACAATCTCCAAGCCGCGTGAACTGAGCTCCATATACGTAAACGGTCATGCCGACTGCTTCCTGGACAAAAAGGACGCCCCTTAATGTGGTGGCAAGTCATAGGGGCGGCCAAAATAAAACTACGACGCAAGGTACTCGAGGCACGCAGAATGGGATTGCGCGGCATGGTGGTGGCAGATGCAACGGGTCTGGGGAAGACGGATACAACCCTTGCTGCGATACTGAGTGTAATTAAGGAGCATGTGTGTCTTGACTTGCGAAGACGCAAAACAGTGTCCAGATGAACGATGAAGAGAAGGGTTATTCTTGACTTCCATACAAGAATAAGAAAAGATGGCATCGATGTGTGGCGATTAGGCGAACGAGACTTAAAAATTAGTAACAATCCCATGAAGCAGAGTACGGAGCTATGGTTGAGTTATGCATGTTGCACTGATTAAGAAATGGACGCCCAAATTGAGACAGGCGAAGAAGGAAGCCTCCGCTGAGGCGTGAGAAGTGAGGGTATAAGACCCCATTTCTTCCACCTACCTGTTATTTACAACCCATCCATTCCCTTCTATAACTAAAAAAAGTCAGCAACCACTTCATGGTTGAATTCCTCGCAACTATACTAAAAAAGTGCATCGGAAGGAGTAATGGAAAAAACCTTGCGCTGGGCTCTCGGCTCTCGGCTTTGGAGATCCTAAACTAAAACTAGACAAGGGCGAGTATGTGTGGGATTGCTGCTGGAGGGTGATAACATTCACAGTTCATTTGATGGAAGAATGTGCGGCTATGATCGGGTTATAAGTGGTGCATTAGCAGAGGGACGAATCCCCATATTGATCCTTCGACTCCACGTTTTGGCACAAAGCTGCCGAGTACTCCTTGAATGAAAGACGAGGCAAATGCCTATTACCAAGTGCAGCTATTCAAATGGTAACAAAGACGAGTTCGATCAAAGGCAAGAGGCGGAAGAGCTCATTGCTCAGATGAAGGTACACGATATTGAGTATAGACTATGCCTCCAACAAGCACAGCGACTGGAGACAGGAGGTGACGCTGAAAATTCAAAGAGACGGACCTTCATGCGGCTTTTCACTGGCTCAGCTCTCGGATTGGGGATTCAGCAGAGAACGCTCGGTCGACAGCTGATGGAGAGAACGTCTGCTAGGCGTTTATAAATACCCAGTCCGTCTACTAGTTACTCTCTACAAATCCACCACACTCATATTAGGATCGCCAAAGAGCAGCAGATAGATCGCATGTGTGGAGTCCTTGTGGCTGGACTGAGGAAGTTATTGGGGAACGTCCATGGAGAGACTGCTTTCCGAGCTCTCGAATCTGAGATTAAAATGCACTCAAAAGCAGGTCAATATCTAAAGCTATTGATGCAGAATCAAATATTCCTAGAAAGGGGACATGGAGAAGAGGATTATAGTAGCCCTCAACTGAGGGGTTGAAGACTAAACTGGAGAAAAGATGTTGGGGTTCGCTGTCTAGAAGTCAGACATCATTACAATGATGTGGTGGGGGGAAAAGGCACTCTTCAGGAAATTAGCACTTAACGGTACCTAAAACGTGCTGACTTAGAGTGCTATGATAAGGATTAAAAGCAGGAGGCGCACCAAATGCAAAAACCAAATCTTAAAGTGAATTTGTGGAAACTTGAGGGTTGTAAAACCTTGTATCTTCCTTCTGTACTCTTCACAGTTCCGTCACATTCCTCGTGACTAAAAGGGAAATTCGATGAAAAAGTATGTGGACTCCTCGCCAGAATACATCGGATTTAGAAACCATCCACGAGGAAGAACAAAGCTACTTAGTCCCACATGTGGACTTCTTCTGGGAGTACTAAAAGATGCTGCTAAAGATTCGAAAGGAGTGGGGTGTGCTGCTCCGAGCTCCTGGACAAAGCCTGCGTTTACAGAACAATGGCTAGAACCTTCGAAAAATAAAAGACTGAGAAGCCCTTGTTGATGGAGGTGGCCTAGATAGCTAAGTGTTAATCATGAGCTATGAATGTACACAAAACATTAGTCATCCGAATTCTCGATTCTCCACAAATACACTACCCTCCCATTATAAATGGGCGTGATGAGCGCTTCAGTCTAGTGAACCTTCCAGCTCTCCCGACGTGTAAGCTTAGGTTGAGCTCAACTGCAGCCCTTTTTTCTGATGATAAGTACACACCGGAATAATTGATTGGCCTCCACGTCTTTCTATTGCATCTACCAAAAGGGTCGATAAAGAGCAGGGGAGCAAGCAAAATGGATCGAATTTGTCAATGAATAAGATGGCTTAGCGTGACGTTCGTACGGAGAGCATTGACCTCAAGTGAGAAGAAAAGAGCCACATGTGTTCCCGGCATCAATTCTAGAAGGGAAAAGTATTTAGATTTCTGGATCATGGAAAATATGGAGGGAGGAGAATACTCAGCTTTTGGAATCAGTTGGCGACTTTTGAATAATCAGGTGTGGAACGGACTTAGCAGGAGAAAAACTGGAAAGGAAAAACAAATCGTCACTATGGGGGTAGCTTCCGCGTCGAATGACTCTGTACATCTCTTCTCGTTCCAGTCCCCCCTGGAGACTAAAATTTGTGGGTCAGCATAGACATCGGTATATTTCTTGTGTGGTAGAAATAAACGGTTATGCCCAATCCTACATGGGGAAGACCATTCCTGCGGCGTCCGCGCATACCTAGGATTAAGTTGCGGAAGATTAAGGACCATGTTGTTTTTTGCACCGTGAGTGCACTAGAATCGTCCCCAAGAATTATTTAAAAAAATTCGTATGTTTGTTTGTCAAGAAGACCAAGACCAAGATCACACACATGTATGAAGAAGTTATGGAGACCATCGTTCCCGGGCGGCAATGGTGCTTCTAGGGTCTCAGGAGGTATGGTGCTGATTATCTTCCTTCTTTCTATCCTCTATGTGTCTAGTGGGGAATCCTTTGACGCAAATCCCGCCTTCAGTAGTATGATAAGTGAACAATCTCTCAAGCACTCAAATGATTTATCAACACCCCAATTATGGATGGGTGTGGTGTTCGCTTCTTGGGAGATGAGAAGAGTGTAGTCTGTTTGAACTGGAGTCTGGAAGCCTTGGCAAATGCCGTTGATGAGTCTTTCTGACTGTACCCTCTCAATTTCCTTCTCCAATACATCCGTGCATATCGTAAATGTCCCAACTAATCCTATATGCATTGAGCTCCATGGCCTCTTTGTTGACCCGAGATACCATTATTTAATTGTTGTTTGTTTGTCACTTTGTCTTTTAACCTCAGTCAGCCCCCAATAAATGGTCATGCGAGTTATCTCATCATAAAAGTTAGCAACAGCTCACCTTCCAGTCGTATATTATTAGTTAGTAAGTCAAATATTACATTCAGTAAGTAATAACGCACTTGGGTAATTTGGTTCTCTTAACAAGACTCAGGACATTGGCGGTCTCGTATTAGGAAGCGCGACAGACGGCCACGAAGGATGAGGTGAATTGAATCTTCATAATGTAGCCGAGGTTTCTCATAATGGTAGTACATCGAATGAACCAAAAGTGTTCAAAAAATTGATTCTCATGATAATCACAAAATTCCACCCCCCCTAAAAGCTCATAGCACAACACAGTCGAATCCAGGTTTTGTTTCCCTTTCAATCTCTTCTCTTACGTAGCCCCAAACTTGCATGACAAATCGAACCACTAATCCTGAGATGTATAGTAGCTGGTTGCCGCATAAGTGGTGCATCCGTACTCATAATCCACAGTGTCCACCGTCGTAGTATACGAGTTGATGACGCAGGTCTGTGAGTACCAGACGCTTGGGACTTGCGAGGTAATGGCGTTCGTGATGGTGCAGAGAGACGTCGTGTACACGACCGGTGTTGGCGTAACGACCGGAGTTGGAGCCAAGGTTTTCGTCTTGGTAGTGTCTTTGGCGATGACCAGAATAGCGCCAGAGAGGATAGCCACGAAGATGGTGGGCTTCATGTTGAAAGATTTGTCGTTGGTGATGGATTTCGGAAGTTGTGAGATGGTATATGTGTGGTTTTGTCGTGATAGACCGACCGTTGAGTTGAAGATCGTATTAATATAAATTTCTGGAAGGCGCCCAGCAGTTGCCCCGGATGCCGCACGAGAAGGTGAGTGTACAGTAACCAAATTAGGCAAGAGAACAATCGGGGGCCGTGCAAGCCCTGTATTTATCCCAAATCCCACTTGATTAAGTTAGGCAAGAATAGGCTGAACTGTATGTGTTGGGTACGAAGGATGTGAAGCAAATTAATAGAAGAGTCGAGACTCAAATGCATAGTATAGTGGTTGGAGGGGGTCGCAAAGCCATCTTATAGGTAAAATGTTGACCAAGGTGGTGTCGAATGCTCGCCGAGCTGGAGGCCAAGAAAGTCTGGAGGGTTCGCGGCTCTAGCACCACTTTTGTTTCCAAAACACAGCCTTGCAGGTTGGCTGCTTTGTTTCGATATGCCTAGCGGAAATATTCTCTCTAAAAGGTCGATCTAGAGATACCGAGTACAAAAGTATTGATGGTTTCGGAGTTTCCGATACTCGAGAGGTTCTAAACGTTTTGTGCAGCCCATCTGTCGTACTTGGGACACATAAACTTGGGAACCTTCCAGATGCAGACCGTTCCCCATTCCAGGGAGGCGGTAAAAAAATTCCCTGTTCCGGTCGCCCCTTGTCCCTCGATTTTCCGTGTTCAGCTGAAGATCGTCGATCCGACCCTTGGAAACGAGCTTACGAACTAATTGAGCGATCCGTGGTAGGAAAGTAAGAATGTCTTACAAGTTGTGGCTGTTGGACCACGATGGCGGGCTCCCAAGACCGGGGTTCACCGACTGTTAATATGCGTGAACTGCCGGTTGCATCTTAGCGAACGAAAAAGGTCGGCGACAAGTCTAGCTTAAGCTATCAGCTGTTATCTGTCGTGTGTATGTGTGATTCCATCTCGGGATACTTCACTTTAAAGGAGATAATCATACAAAAAATAACAATATTCATTATCAGCGCACGGGCTGGGTAAACCTGGATTCTAAGGCCGTTGGAATGAATTACGCCCAAAGTTGAGTCATTGCTTTAAATTTCTGTCAGGCAATATCTGGAATATTTCTATGCCAAGAAAAAGCAATTCAAATGTCGAACATCGCAACAGCATATAGAGCTCAATGAACAGTCCTCATCGCCCGTGATAATCACCACAACTAATACATATAATGGCCTTGAGACAAATTGAGAAAGGTATTTCCTCCACAGATCTCCCGCTTAGTTTCGGCCATATTGTATTCACATAGCTCTCCATTAACAAGTCCACGAAGCCAGACAAACTAGGTAAGGCAAAGTTGGATGTTCACCAACATACGTGAATGTGCACCCACTGTGGCACCAGCTCATCTGCATCGAGCCCAAGGCTCGTCTGCGTGGTCATGCCCGAACCTATTTCAGAAAGCTTGTATGCAAATTGCGCGATAGTCCTAGACTAGATGCGGTACGAACCAATAAAGCGCCTCCAATGCTCTGTACGCCGAACCACTAGCATTGTAAACTCCGGGGCAATAATGGCGAAGGTATGGTGTCTATACCTTTGAGCTACTTGATAGCTTCTCAATGGCAAATCGAGGTTGCACCAGCCATCAAATCCCTCGAGTCTTCTGTTCTGGCGATCAGGTATCAGCCCCTCGGGTCGTAACATTTCGCCTAGAGGCGTAGATGTCGGCTAGAGTCCTCTCAGAACGCCAGAATTCTTCTAGTTCTTCTGGAAAACAATACGGAGCTCGTATTCCAGAGAATGGAACTTGGTTGGTTATTTGCTGGGGCCATCGGCAGCTATATCAACAGCGAAGAGGAGACAGTAGCATTCAATAGAATATAAGAAGCGGGGAGTAGCTACAACAATGTATTTTCAAGAGAGCAATGAAAGTAATCGACGGCGGAAGATCGCCATCTCGCCCAGTCCACGTACATGAGCCGTCGCCACCTCAACTGCAGATGCTAGATAACTCCCCAAGTACCCCTCAGCAGTTATAATCCACTACACTCGCATGCAAAGTCGGCTTCCGGGATTTCCAAGCTCAGACTTCTCGCAGCCTCAACATCACCCAGCGGAAGCCACACCTCAGTCGCTCTAGACGAACGGAAGCCGCTGGGGCGACCTCTCGTCTGAGCCCAGCGAAGCCGCTCGTCTCCTAGCATCATCCCCGAGCCGCAACCTCCGGCCGCCCGCCGAACGCCCAGAAGCCTCCTCCTGTAGCTCGAGCGACGCGTTTCCAGGCACAGAGACGTTGCTCTCTCTCTCCGAAATGCTCATAAGACTGACCTGGTCCGACAGCCCATCGATGGACGCCGCGGAGCCTGAAAACCGCGACCAGCGATGTGGGCGCGAGCTTAGGGTCATGGGCGAGAGTCTGCGCATGGATTCGAGCGTCGAGCATATGCTGAGGGACTTTGCGAGGGTGGGGTTGACGCTCATGGCGCTCATCATTGCGCCTGCTCGGAGGGACTTGAGCGACGATGACACGCGAGACGGGTGTTCCTTGGTTCCGCCGGGAGGTTTGGAGCTGCGATCCAGGCGTTTCTTGAATATGCCGAGGACCATGTCCCGGTAATATGTCATCATTGACGATGAAACGCTCGAGATGTTAGTTATACTTGCATTTAGGAGGGATGAACATCGTCGGAACCCAAGGAGAAGCTTGCCGTCTTCCTGGGAAAGTAGATGTAGCAGCTTGTGATTTGAGCAGTAAATCCAAGTGGGTGGTACGATGTCGACGTCAAGAAATCCGGGAGAGGCCGTGCTGAAGGTATCGCCGCTGTTACTGGTGTCTACAAGATACGAGATGACGTGCAGAATCTCTATTTCAGACAAGCGGTCCGACGTCGATAGTACTTCTGCAGGCACTGATGCATTTACATCTAAGTCTGCACCAGAGAACCAGCTGTCCAGCAAGTAGAAGAACATCGCAAGCTGCCCTACTCTGGGACAATTCGGCCATGCTTGAATTATCTTAAGCCTCCAGACTTCGTGCGACTGTCGATATGAATGTGGGTCCAGGATAGGGTCTACAATCTTCAGATACTTCCGAATCTGAAGACCATCTACACTGGTAGCATCTTGTCGGATTTCGCTAAGTGGTTTGGGGAACGTACGTAATACGTCGGTCCACTGTGCGTTGGAGATGGGTTGAAATTCCAGCTTCATCAATTTGATCATACCAGCGTCGATCCATTTCATGGTAGGCACGGGAAGTTCCATGCGCTCCAAAATGGCCAACATCAAGACCCTGTCGGATTTCGAGACGGCCGATCGCGCACATTGAATAGCCAACGAATGTTGAGAGTGGCCACCCTGTGCTGTCCACGCTTGATGGAACAGGGGAAATGCGTCTTCCAGATTTGACGCTGCGAATTGGATTTCCGCAAAAGTCTGTATCTTGTCGATTTCGGCCCTGGTATATCTTCTGATCGGGGATCCATGAGACTGGATCACGCAAGCTCTACTTAGCCAAGGAGTGATGATGCTCAAGTCCCAACGTATGCCGGCTTGGACGAGGAGGCTATGTAATCTTTTAGGTTTCATGACTGGATCTGGCAGAATATCCTGATAGCGAGTAACAGTGCTTGGTTCCGAAGGCAAATCAGGTAATTTGTCAATGGAGCTATGTGGGATCCGAGCCATTGTCGGCGTGTTCTCGAAGTTCTCTTGCGGTGTCGGAGCAGCCTTCTTCACGGGAGTCGGATCTCTTCGAATTTCTTTATGCTTCAGTGTATCGACTGGCAACAAATTCTGGGTATGATGATCGGAGTGAAGCACACCAGCCCCTCTTTGGCGATCCCCCGGCGAAGATTGTGGCGTCTTGTTCCCCCTTTCGGCGTCGTCTTGGGAAGGCACATGACCCGGAGTGTCTCTAGAGCTGAAGATGCAGCCGTCATCGAGCCCAGACCATATCAAGGGGTCGCTGTCGGCCAGTCCATCGGTTTCTTCTGTCTCAGATCTGTGCAACACATGTTCAAAGCTGGCTTGTTCATCTGACCCTTTGTCGTTGGCAAGAACTACGTCTTGTAAATTTTTGGCAGGATCCATAAGTGGTAATAGACTGGTATTTACTGTGTCTCGTTCCGTATTAGTATACCTCCTAGCATTTCGTCGTTTCAATGGGCGATAAGTGTCCGAATTCTGGCGTTTCGGACGTTTTCCAGCATTAGGATGAAGAGTAGATAGCATAGACCCCTCAGTTTTGATCTCGCAAGCGGCAGATTTTTCGTTCATCATAGACTCTTCGAAGTAGGCAACCTCTGGGCAAGTGTTGGCATCTCGAAATGTATCCCTGGACGTCGCATCTTGTTGCAGTGGGATATCTTTATCTCCATCTTCTGTATTCGATTCGGCTAGCTCCGAGGAATCATTTCCGAGGGTTTGAGGAGCATTTTCAGATGGAGATCTTTCTGCCTTCCAAACCTCAAATATACGATGTCGAAGTTGCCTTGAGCTATATATGTATGCAATTAGCTGACGGATTTCTGGAATGACCCAGCCAGAGACCAAATACGGCGGGCATACTGACTTAGGATTGAACCCGGATATGTTTTGGCTCTTGATCCACGTTAAAGTTCGTGAAATGCCTTTTGCGTCTCCGGCTCTGAACTGTACCAGAATAGCCTCCTTGTGTGTCTCCCATATTTCATCTTCGAATCGGTTCGACCTCTGTTGAGACGGCACATTGACGGGTTGGAAACGGTACTCCATGTTAGTGCGATGGTAAAGTAGGATATGTCGTGGACCCAGATATTTATGAAGAATGGTGTAAGATGGTATCGAGCACGCACCAGTAACAAGGCTGAGGTCTACATTACAAATTCCTGATACGGACTAGTTCGGGGCGCAGTTGACTGCAGGGTTGACGCATGAGCACAGGGCATCGAAATCCTAGCTTCTGACGCCTACAATATATAAAGTGATTTGATTGGAAGTTATGAGCCCGTTGACAGGCCATGATACGACGTGCAGGATATCTGACGTGTGACTGAGGGTTGCAAATTTCCCGAATTGGTTTAAACTGATTTACCTCAGCAGTATGCAATTCGCTTAGTACTACTTCATTTGCCCAAAGTCTTTAAGCGACTGATCAGGGTACACAGTAGGCAACGGGCTTGTCTCTAGGGCGCCAATATTTCCAGGAAATAAGGCCTCAGTACAAAGATGTTAACATCTTATGTTGTTCCTCAAAAGAACGCCTAAGTAGCTTAAAATCTATAATACAACCACAACAAAGTATTAATTAACTTGACATTAATGTGCTCTAGATAATAAGTGCGCGGTACACAGTTTTGTAGCGTTAACTTTGTATGCGTTGTAGGGCTTATTTCCCGGAAATATTGGCGCCCTAGACTTTTGTTTCAGGATCAATCCTACTGCAAACAGCAAGCTCCTCAACTCCGGAGACAAGAAGTGACATAGCGTGCTAGTTTCAGCATCTTCCTAATAGTTGTTTCCTCTCACGAAGGCTCGACACCCAGGACGTCCATGTATCTAGGCTGCAGGCACGGATGCTCCGTTTGTGCAGCGCCAAGGGCAGTGGTTAGGAGGCGGAGCGCAAACAGCAAGAGTGATGTCGATATTTTGTACAACGTCTCCGGGATTGATAGTTAGGTTAGTCTGTGCGCTTAACGGCAGAAGCACAGTGAAAAAATGTTTATTCAATCGACACGGGTAGAGTAGATTCCAAGCAAAGCGAGTTCGAACAAAGTTTAACTGGACGTTTGGCGGCTCTACCAACCAACTTTAATAATTTCTACACGTTCCTAAATCTATACAGGCTACAGTCTTGTCTAATTCTTCGGCACCTTCATGAACTCTCTCAACGGCTCCAGTATCTCGCCATCGACGAACCCCAAAATCTGCTCTTGCCAGTAATACAGCAAAATCGCCACCACCGTCACACTCCCCGGCAACACCACCATCAGCAAAACGTACTGCACCATTCCCCGCCACGCCCGCAGTATCTGTGTCTCCATAGCCTTATTCTCATCCATGTGCGGAAATTTCTCTTTGGGAATAGCGCGGTCCAGGTATTGGCATAGCGACTCCCAATCAGACTCGGGGCCAAACTCGAGCAGTCTCTCTTTTGGAACAAGCGCCCTGACGTTCTCGTAGTGCTTTTCATACGCTTCTCGAGCGACGGGTCCGCCGTAGTGATTCCCGTTATGCGCGTAGAAGATCGGATGCAGTAACCGCATTACCGGAGCCATTTGTGAGAGGTTTAGGATTCGACACACGTCGAATAGTTTCCAGGTAAACAGCTGCCATATGGAATTTTGCATGCTCTTTTCCCAGCTCTCGAAATCCCGATTTGTTAGAATGACCTTCGCCTCCGGGTATGCCTCGATCAACTGCGTTGCGAACGCCGCTCCTGGTAGATCAGCCACGACGTCGTAGTCGCCAAGAAGCTTGTCAAACTCTGCGCGGGCATAGGGCGGTGCATTGCGTTGCTTGGCGGGCCGTTTTGAAGGTGGGAGGAGTGTGGTGTTCACTGCTTCTTGCCAGAGTGGGATTTCAGATGGGTGCACGAGGACTTCGCGCATGTGGTGGGGCGTGTAGCCAAGTTTGCGGAGCGCGGTTGAGATGGATGTTGTGCCAGTGCGACACATGCCTAGAACAAGGATGCGCATGGGTTTCGTGCGGACACGTTCATCGGCATCGATGAGACGTTGGCCAGCCATGGTGAGATGTGCTGGAAGTTTGGGGAAGAATTCCAAAAAACCGGGTGGTAGGTTGTAGTCAAGTATTGCCAGAATTAGGAGGCCAGTAGGAGGGATGACTTGCATCGTTATATGTATCTGGTGTTGCGCCTGTGGGCGGGCGTAGGACCGAATAGGCTAAACTAACGGAACCACAGGCCCGCGAAGCGCAGAGGAATTCCGAAGGACGACTCGCGCAACGTCCGCAGATGGGCGAGCGGAGTAACATCTGATGGTGTCGATAATGGGGCGTCGAAGAATGATGAGTATAACAAAACATGAACGATCTGGGGCGTCTTGTCCGTATTCCTTACCAAGCCTCGATTGGATGTGCCAAGACTTGTAAATCGACGTGTAGATCACCTGCATCTTCTAAACCTGGGAAATTGAGCTCGAAGCGGGAAGATAATTCCGGGGAAACGGTAGAGAGCGGGATGAATATTGGGTATGTAAAGCAATAGCTTGGCTCAATCCTTTTGCATAGCCTTATTCCTGAGGTGGTTGTTCCAGCTCTCGATGAAGCTGCTGGTTAACATCTGCATCTCGATAGTCTGCTCGGACTGTTCATCTGCCATCAAATAGATCTGGTAGCTCTTGAGTGCAAACTGAGCAGCTGCCGGCCAGGCCTCTACTTTGGCGTGGGAAATGGCGGCGATACGATAGATTTGAGCGTAGTAATCTGCTAGTTCTTCCTCTTCGACTATCTTGACGAGCTGCAAACTGGCGTCTGCTTTCTCTTGCGCTCTCTTCTTCCCAGACTTGCTCTGAGGTACGGTTAGAGTAAGATGCGAATTGAAGTCAGTGAAGGCTTGTCGAATGTCTTTCCTTCTCTGGTCGCTGGCGTCTTTCTCGTCTTTCTCGAGAGCGCAGGCTTCGCACGTGCATTTGAATCCATATTGGTCGAGCCTTTTCTCTCGCTCTTCGTGGGTGTGCAGTAGCGGAATGTAGGATATTGAGAGTTCCTCGCCCTCCTCGATTCGCCGGGACGCATACACGACCTGTTTTCCAAGGCGTGCGTTCCAGAGATAGCTGGTATTGGGTCGACATCCATGGTTTATGCGGGCAATCTTGGGGTAAAGACCAATCTGTTGGCCGGAGTTGTATGCATTACTTCGAAATATTGGGACGAGCTCATCTCTGTTGGGCGACGCCTTCTCGGCGGAAGTATAGTGTGCTGTCAGACTCATGACCTCTGCCTTTCTGTCCGCTGAAAGTGCATCGAAGGCACTTTGGATGAGCTGCGCTATTCCACTCAGAGGGTACCCAACGCCATCGCGGAATTCAGGGGGATGGATCAGTATTGCGGGCGCCTCGTGGAAAATGACCATTCCAGGCTCGATAGCTCGCGTCGCGAATACACCTAGGCCTTTGCCTAGACTATTTCTGATGGTATGGATTGCAGGAGAGCCTGTGCAGGAGAAGTTCTGAGATTGCCATGACGGAATGTCGTGGAGATATTGCGAGGAAGGGATTGGGCTATTACAAGTTACGGAGGAGGCAAGAACAGCAGAGAGCAATGAAAGCTGGGCTAGAAGGAGAGAAGATGAAGAGAACATGATAACGGCTGCAGATTGACAGAATCCGAAGATACTTGGGATCCTGAGGCCTGCTTTTGAATCGCTGGGGCGTCAGCACGGGCAGATGAAACGCTGTCACAGAAGTGTTTCATCTTGGCGCTCCGCACCCTGCCCCGTTTGACACTTGGCTTCAGGCAAGAAATCACCAATGGCAGTACACGCCGTTGCAGCGGCCTACGGTGGACTCGAATGCACTGCACTCGAGAAGTTGGAGGTTGCGGGAGGCGAGCACCGGAATAGACTCGGAGATGGATGCTGGACCGCGGAAATCTGCCGTCCCTAGCCGAATGCATCCCGCGGACCCCAGCGCCCAGCGTTCCCCCCCATCTCCAACCAAAGCCGTCGACAGCACAGCTTCCCCGCGCCATGGTGGGGCTCGGAGCAGGAGAGAGCCATGAATACCCTCGCCTCATGGCCGCTCTTCCTCGGTCGAGTGCTGCGTTGTGTTCTCGTTGCGCCTACTTCACCTTCAGTTCCACGCCTTCCTCCCTTCCCCGCATACCTCAAGGCGTGATCCCTCATCGCTCCCCTATCGATCAACACCATGTAAGTTCCACAATGTGGCGAGCTTCCAGGGCTCCCATCCCGCTAACGTGCATCAGGTATACCGCATCATTCGCCTTCTTCGAGGCCATCTGGGAGGCCGGCATCACGCACGTCTTTGTGAACCTTGGCTCCGACCACCCCAGCATCATCGAGGCCATCGTCAAAGGGCAAAATGAGAAGAAAGGCGAGTTCCCCAAGATCGTTACATGTCCGAACGAGGTGCGCACGCTCTCCATGCTCTTCAAGATTCAATCGCTAATACCAGCAGATGGTCGCCCTCTCCATGGCCGACGGCTACGCTCGATTGACCGGCAAGCCGCAATGCGTCATCGTACACGTCGATGTCGGGACCCAAGGCCTCGGTGCTGCCGTGCACAATGCGTCTTGTGGACGCGCGCCGGTGTTGATCTTCGCGGGACTGTCGCCATTCACAATCGAGGGCGAGATGCGCGGCAGCAGGACCGAGTACATCCACTGGATCCAGGACGTGCCGGACCAAAAGCAAATTGTGGCACAATACTGCAGGTACACGGGCGAGATCAAGACCGGGAAGAACGTCAAGGTGGGTTCTCGCCAATCTTGGTCGTGGGAGCGCAGCTGATACGAGGATAGCAAATGGTCAATCGCGCATTGTCGTTCGCGATGAGTGACCCCAAGGGCCCAGTGTATCTATACGCCGCACGGGAGCCTATGGAGGAGGATCTCACGCCGTACAAGCTACAGCAAGAGTACTGGCATCCAGTCGAGCCGGCAGCATTGCCCCAGAGCGGAGTCAAGACAATAGCAGAGGCCTTGGTGCATGCACAAGAGCCGCTTGTGATTGTTGGTTATAGCGGAAGGAACCATGCAGCCGTTCAGGAGCTAGTACAATTGGCCGATAGTGTCAAGGGACTGCGTGTGCTTGACACGGGAGGGAGTGACATGTGCTTTCCAGGTATGTCTCCCGATACTTTTCACATGACTTATGCCGACGTAACTTGTAGCGAACCACCCCGCCTGGCTAGGGCTTCGATATGGCGTCGAGCCAGCAGTTACAACCGCCGATGTTATCGTCGTGCTCGACTGCGATGTCCCGTGGATCAACACCCAATGCCACCCAAAAGCTGAGGCCAAGGTCTTCCACATCGACGTCGACCCGTTGAAGCAGCAAATGCCAGTCTATTACATCAACGCACTCCAACGGTACCGTGCCGACTCTTACACATCACTATCCCAAATAAACGGCTTCCTCGACTCTAATCTGAAGCAGAAATTGTCCAGCAACCTCTACGCCGACCGCTGGATCGCCCTTCAGGAATCCCACGCGAAGAAACTCCAAACAATAGCGGCTGAAGCCAAAGTTGACGACCAAGGCCACTACGGCACACCCTATCTCTCCCAACAACTTAAAAAGCTATGTCCCAACGACACTATCTGGGCCATCGAAGCCGTCACCCAGACCGGCTTTGTAGCCGATCAAATCCAGGCGACCGTCCCCGGCTCCTGGATAAACTGCGGTGGTGGCGGGCTCGGTTGGTCCGGCGGCGGCGCTCTGGGCATTAAACTCGCCTCCGACACCGACGGCAAGAAGCAATTCGTCTGTCAGATCGTCGGCGACGGCACCTATCTCTTCTCTGTGCCTGGCTCCGTATACTGGATCTCGAAGCGCTACAACATCCCCATCCTGACCATCATCCTCAATAACAAAGGCTGGAATGCGCCGCGGCGGTCGATGTTGCTCGTCCATCCTGATGGTGAGGGATCAAAGGTAAGTAATGAGGAGCTGAATATCTCATTTGTGCCTACACCGGATTATTCGGGCATTGCGAAGGCGGCGGCGGGTGGAGATATATGGGCAGCCCATGCCAGCACGGCTGAGGAATTAGGAAAGCTGTTGCCGGAGGCCATCAAGGCTGTGATTGGGGGCAAAAGTGCGGTACTAGATGCGCATCTTGAGGGCCCTGAGGGAAAGTATGGAGGCGGGAAGGCGGCGCTTATAGGATAGGGGACATTAGTTTAAAGAAATCGGGGTGACCTTGTTCCTCGGGGGCATCCTTATCTGCATTCATATGTGTCCTGTTCTATACTCGTTCTAGTCCACCTAGTAGTCGCGACAAGCTAACATTTTCCACGGCCTTTGCAAAGACAATATGCCCGTCTAAATTGCCAAAAATCCCTAAGGCCATGTTAGGAGAGTAGAGACTCAAAAGCCTACGTTCAAGGCCATAACAATTGCTCTACAGGTTAATACTGCACCAGCAAAACGAAGCGAGCACAAGAAAGTTGAAGTGCAAAAGAAGATGGCATCAACCATCGAATGCAAGATTTCATTCATCCCAACTGCGAACAGGGTATGTAAACCCCCGCCCAAAGTATGTGCAGTGCCAAAATCTAGAAAAAAATTGCCATGCTATGCCATGCCATGCCAGACGCAACAATTCCCAAGCAGACACTGGAGCCGTACTATGCAAAAACCCCTGGAAATGCCAAAGTGAATAGGTGACTCCCCCTCCAATGCGCCAACACACCAACGCCAACACCATGTGTCAATGTGTCAATGTGTTTCTTTTTTTTTTGGTCCTTCGTTTAATGAAGTCTTTGGACTTTTCGACTACAGTCTTATCTCTCTCTCTCTCTCTCTCTCCGCGCCCGCAATAACGGACGTCGAGTAGGGTGGCCAGGACATAATTCACTCCCGGACCGGGGTCAGCTTGACCTTGAGCGCGGGCTTCTGCCAGAGGGTGTAGACCTCCTGCTGCCTCCAGTTGTCGCTCTCAGGCTCGAGGGCCATGTCGAAGTGGAAGAGGATCTTGGCGAGGATGATGCGCATCTCGTGATAAGCGAGGCTATAAGATTGCGGTTAGCGGGCGTGATTGGTGGTGCGGTGGTTGCGGTTGCTCGACTTACTTCTTTCCGAGGCAGTTGCGGGGCCCGTAGGAGAAGGGCTGCAGGGCGTTCTTGTTGTCGGACTCGAAGCGCGGGTCCTCGCCTGTCCAGCGCTCGGGGATGAAGGTCTTGGGCGAGGCGAAGTTCTTGGGGTCCTGGTACATGGCGAGTTGCTGGCAGGAGACGGTGGTCTGGAAGGGGGGTTAGTAAGGGGGTTTGGGCGGGGGTGGGGTTTGGGGCGCGACTTACGCCTCCTGGGATCCATTCGCCGCAGACTTCGGCGCCCTGCGGGGGGACGAGGCACGGGAGGCCAATTGGCACCGGGGGGTACATGCGGAGACCTTCTTCGAGGCAGGCGCGGAGCCACTTTAAGCGCTGGAGGTTCTCGATGGTGATGTCTGCGTCGGTCTTGAAGGCGCCTCGGATCTCTTCGTTGAGTCTCTTGAGCGCATCGGGGTTCTTTAGTAGATACCACGTCACGCCGCTGAGGAGCGTGGCCGTCGTCTCGGTTCCGGCAATCATGAAGACGGTGGTGTTGGCATACATCTCGCCCCTGGTCAAGCCACGGCCTTCTTTGGCGTTCATGACGAGGTTCCAGATGTCGGGCTCGTTGGATCCACGCTCGATACGGCGGTCGACTCGCTTGCTAGAGTAGTCGAAGTGGATGACACGCTTGTTCTGGAAGGTGTTTCCTGTGAGCTTCTTTGCGAAGGCCATGATGTTTGGCCAGTATCGGATCACGCCGATCTTTGAGCCTGTGCGGATGGATTGGAAGATGTTCTTCACCCACGGCGCATAGTCGTTGTTATCCAGAAGATATAGCGGCTCGCCGAACGTCAGATCAGACATGATGTCGAAGGTGGTGTAGTTGTACATGCGGACCATGTCGACTTGGTGCTTCGGGTCCTTGGCCACGTCCTTCAGCTTGTAGACCAATAGGTCGGCGTATTTAGCGAAGAGGGGCTCCTGCAGCTTCAACGCCTTGTCCGAGAAAGCGTTGGAGAAAATGCGGCGCATGCGAGCATGGTCGACGTCGTTTGCGGAGATGATTGTGTGCACATCGTTGATAGCTGGCACGAACCAATCGGGGTGCTTGATGATGTGGGCTTTGCCAGGCTTCTGGTGACCGTGGATATCTTTCCACGCGCGCGCGTCGTTGAAGCTAAGCTCGTGGGGCGAAACGCGTACTACATGGCCATATTTCTCATGTAGGGCGCAGATCATGTCTGTGTATGTTCCCCGCCAGACATGCGCGACCATGGGAATTTGTGTGACGGCATAGAGCTTTGGGCCGGGATAGTTCCGGAGCGGATGGAAATATAATCTGTAGATGGCATTGCCAATAAATTTAAGAACAAACTATACCGATGTTAGAACGCAGAGGTACTAATGCGAAAGCCATGGGAATTACTAACGAAAGCTACTAGGCCAATGAGCGCCCGACTAAACGTGATGTTACGGATGACATTGGACGGAACGATAAAAGAAAGGACTGGAACCGTTTCGGTAGACATTTTAACGAGTGATTTCGGGGACGATAGAGTGTGTTAGAGGGCTGTGACGGAATGCAAGCGGGATACATCTAGGAGGAGAGGAAGCAAGCCCTGCCAGGCACCTTTTAAGAAAAACGGCTGTGATTTAGATGATGGAATCGAGGCTAACCATGCCATTGAAGTAAGCGTTCGGGAGGCTGAGAGCCTCAATAATCCCCGGTGTTGTCACCGCAGAATAGCCCGGCATCGAACGACCTCCAGCCCTAGGCTTCGAAGGGCATAACCTCAGCATGTCCGTCCGTACACGCATGCCAATGTCGAGAAAGCCAACACCCCCTTTGCGCACGGGGAGAACCATGGCGGGGATGACAAGCTCAAGTAAGATGCTGTTCAGGCATGCTGAAACTCGGGCTCACTGCTCGGTGCGGTGATCGAGGGCTGTGTCCCAAAGGGGCCAATGACAAGACTGTATGCGCCAGGATCTCGCACGAGCGACGAGTATAATCTCCGCTCCGACTTCCATAGCGAGAAAGCTTAACATGGCCCTAGTTGGGTACAGCCTCAGTTTTTCATAAGGCGTTGAGGGGGAAAAGATCGGGGCTTATATCGCGCGCTAATCCGTATATAGCGTAGTGTAGAAATAAGCATTCCCCGATCTACAAAAGGTCGAAACCCGACTGGCGAGAAATCGTGAAACTGGGCGAACCCCTGCCGCTTAGAATCGAAAACCAATGTTAGAAGACTGCCCAACACCGATTCACTGCCCTCCATGAAGCCAGTAACGGTACTGGACAAGATGGATAAGGCTCGTAGCCATGTGATAGAGCCTGTGCAAGGAGGGCTTTAGTTCAGAAGATAGATAGTTCTGACGTTTTCCCAGAGTCGTGAGAAACGAGATCGTCAGATTCCTGTTGTGCGAGTCCCTGTAATTTGCGGGGCGGAACAAGAATAGCGACCAGGAGCAATTAGCACGCCCCCTCTCGGGAAAGGAGGGCGGGGATTATTGAATTTGACCCCTAGCATGCCGCGTATGTATGGAATCGATGGTGGAGGATGAAACTTTGAATCGACGTTGAGTATACACTGCTTAGTGCAGTCAAAGAACGAGAGCGACATTCTTGACATCTCAGTTGACTTGTGATAGGTAGGTCAATGCGACACCTACGATACTAGTAGAGTATTCTCTTTTTTTAATACGCTTTAGGACACAATGGCCTAAGAATCGCGAAACACAACTGTTAAAAAACACCCATTTATTTTTTCCTTGATAGGAAATCTGCAGTTGCTTGAATTACCAAGCTCTTTTTATGCACTCTGTTTCATGCTGAATTTCCTCGACATGAGAGATCAGACTGCCCAACCATTTTTCTGAATAACATAAGCTATAAATAGAAAGTATGTCAATTGGAGAGGTGGGCTAGGATTGCCCTGCCGCTTCGTCCTTCCCGAACTGCGCCACGACAGTAAAACAACCCATCTAAATCTTTGCGAAATGGCATTACTTGTTTCTCCTCAGATCTCCGTCAATGCGTTTCCAAAATTCTCCGAACTCCACATGCGTAACAATGCAAGCAACAACGTACGTGTAACCTATTTCAGTCTCTCGTTAAATCGCTTGCTACTCGACCTTTCGCTTTCCACATTGTTGTCACGAATGCACCTCGTTGCTGTATGGAAACGCAGTTCTTATCTCTGTCCTTTTACGAAGGTGGTTTCCATCAGTAAGATCTATACCCATTCGAGAGTGAACTGGAGCTCGATCACATAAGGAAACACCTAGACGCAAAATTTGGCGGAGAATGTGAGCGACATATTTTCTCTAATTTGTGTTAGACTATTCAAAGGTATTTTGAGAAACTAAAAGAATTACTGGCTTGATATCAAGGGACATATTCAAGAGGGTCCCAAGAAGGGCACCTCGAGAGCGTCGTAATACTTCTCATTGTTAACTATAGGACTTCCAATTATATCAATGACCCCAAAACATCACCATAGGCACTGGACAAAGAGAACGCCAACAAAGCACTAGCAAACTTGTAGCTCAAGCTAAGTTACATATCAAACAACACTTATTTGAAACCCTCCGTAGGAGCGCATCACATGTAAATAGTCGACATCTACAAGTTTATTTCTTATGCCAAAAATCGTAAGTGTCCAAAAGTTTTCCTATGAAGCAGTTGTACGCGATGGTTTATTCAAGGCAAAGGTAAGCCGATTTCTTTGCGAGACCCCGAAAACGCAATAAATTTAATTAGATAACATTTCACGGATAAAGTCTCGTCTTTTCACTTACCAACCGGCTTTAGTCAGCGTACCAGCTACCTTTCGCCAAGAAGTGCTTCTTTTTTCGAGAAGAACGATTACTTGAGCTGTGTGGAGGTGCTATTTACCTAGGACAAGGATATACCAAATCGTGGGAAAAGAAAAATCGCGATCAGTCTTTAGATAGGAATCAAATAGCACATCCTAACAACAGAACCCACGAAATTTCAATAGAATGATTCTTGCATACGTCTAATAACTTCTCTCATATCGTACAAGATTATAATGACAGTACTAAGAATCGCTCAATACGTCAAGACAATTAGAAGAGCGTAGCCAATGCCACCACAGTGAGGGCGGCAGCGATCCAGCCATTTCCACCGACACTAATTTCACTTGCAGCATTTGTCTTACCGGTAACGTTCAGCTTCCCGTCCGTCACAGGATTTGCCTCGGATGTAAGCAACTTCGGGCCCGCAATCGCATTGCCAGTGAATGTAAAATCCAGCGTTGGGTTACCTGGCTTCCCATGAACCTGAGCCGTGACCTTGACCTCTGCCTTTTCCGGCGAGATATGTCCCGTCAGCTCCATGTGAAGGACATTGCAATCGGCAATCAGAAAGTTCGACTTGTAGTCCCAACTCGTGTAGAAGCTGTTGCAAGCCCCGACACGATACCATATCCCTTGATTGTCTGCGTACTTGTGCGTCGTGAGCTTGCCGGCAATGTCGAAGCCGTCGCCGCTCTTGGTGCTGTTCAGCGTCCAGTGCTGGCCGTACTCGTACCATGACTGGCTCGACACCATGTACACATCGCCAGCTGTATCGGCGTTCGCTGTCTTGTTGTCCAACGCGGGGTAGAACCATGTGAGGAGCATGTAAAAGGGGTTGTTGTCGTATTCCGAGCGCGTGCGATTTGTGCCCGATATGACACCCGTGCTGCCGATACGGAGCTGGTATGCGTATGATGACTCTTGAGTCGCTTCGGGACAGTTTCCACCGAGAAGGCGGGAGCTCATGCGGGCCGTGCCGTTGTACTGGAGAATCGATGTTAGAAAATGCAGTCTCCACCGTGTCATGTTAAGACCTACCACAGCGTCAAGCGGTGCAAGGACTTTATCGGTATCCTTGATCCAGAAGTCGTTGTCCAGCTCGCAACGGCTAGGGTTTGCAGCTGTAACGTTTCCAAGGGAAGGATCACCCTGAGACAGCTTAGAGGATTGTGCACATATTGCTCGAGTTCCTGTAAAATTGTGAGATTGCATTGTTCAAAATCGTTCAGAGACTGCGAAGAGTTTGGTGAGTGAAGCAACATACCAGCTGTGCAGTTTCCAGTGTATGCGATAAGCTCGTCTCGTGCTGCTGCATGGGCGAGAGTAGCACATGCAAGTATCGAGGCAAGAGTGAGTGGCTTCATGGTGCCGGTTGATGAGAACTAAAGAAAAGAAGGGGTACTTCCTCGCTATATAACATTCACAACGGCTAGATTTGGCCCGTGTCTGACGCCCAGAATTCCCACATACAAACGAGCTGTGATGCATAGCCATGGTCACACGAGACAAAAGCCAGCCATGTCCAGTGCCACACTTGAAAAGACCTCTCACAGGATGGATCTAGAATGCTGCGGTTAGTTAGGCTGCAGCTGATAAGCGAGCCGGGAGATTGGGCCACTGTACAAGCTTCAGCTCACTATGAAATCTTGTGAGCCAAGAGATGGGGCGGGAGATACCCTGCCCTTGCCAAGTTGCCAAGGTGCGGCTGAGAGTGAAGCACGTGATCCGTGATAACATAAAATATAGAAAGTGGGCAACAACAAGGGGACACAAGGCATTAAAAATAGTTCGGATGAGAGAATATGTTGATCATCTGTCGCGGCCAACGTCTCCGATGATAATGAGCTTCAACTTTGAATACCCTTTCGTTTCAAGACGTCCACTTTGCAACCGCCAAGTCTGCGATAACCGTTTAAACTTTAACATTGTACAGCCGCACCTGAAAATCCGTTGGCCAATGCTTGCATTGCTTTTCCACGGTTCTCACCGTTCAATGTTAGCAGTGTGCCAGGTCTGAATTGCAAACTTACGGGCTCAGCTCTGCAAGCAAGGCGACTGCCCTGGGTTCGTTAATACTCTGTCGTCGATAACTGTTAGAAAGGCATCGGTACCGTAAGTGCGAATGTTTGTGTAGCTCCCATCTGCGTAGCTTGGACCGTAGACAAATGTTCCTAGCGCTCTTCACAATACACTTCACTTCATCTACTCTTTGTGCGACACTGTACACTCACAACGTCACTTATTCTGCACTTAGACACGGTTAACAAAGGATTATCCGGAGCGAATATCTCGCCCTATAAACTCCTACAGATGTCCTTCTCGCGACTTTCTTTAGTTATATTATTAACGATACTATATCGTAAGACCAGAGCCAATAAACCGGTTCACGACGTAGACAGATGCAGGCCGTAGCTATGGTGCCCACTCCAACCGTCTCCATTGGTCCGCCAATCATCCTCCCCGACTGGGCCCAGCCTGCCCGCCGAGACGCTTCGGACGCTTGTTCTTCAAATGCCACGACCATCAAACCAGCCACCATTTTCGGTGTTGTTCTTGGAATTCTTGCCTTCGGTGTGCTCGCCTACTGGATCCCAAAGAGGTTAGTTCCTTGGTATCAGGCAGGGAGGGCGAAAGTGGCAGCAGAGAAGCGACGTATGTCAGATCACGAGTTTTGGCTTAAGTACGTTCGCTCGTCTTCCCCTCCACGTCTAGAATCGATCCGAAGCCTTGACAGTACTGCAGGCATCCAGACGGCTATTGACGGCGTTTGGATAGACCCTGGTGAGAGCGATCTCCCTTTCCGCAACCTTGCAGCTCAACCGAATCATGCTGCAGTCAAGGCAACCGATTTCTATATACCAGAAGACCATGATCAGGTACAAGTCAGCCCCATTGGCGTCATACTTGAAGATCCACCGACTCGATTATTCCGAAATGGAGCGCCTACGCTCCGAGTCAAGCCTCAGACTCCCCCTCATTACGCCTTGCGTAATCATCATCCAGTGGCCCGACCAAATGCGTATCAGAAAGTAGGTAATGTGTTCCGACAGTCACCCTTTCCCCTCCCAGGAACAGTCCACCCACAATTTCCAACTGTGGGTGACTATATTCACGGCCGTGGTGAGTTTTCAAAGCCCTCGAAGCTGCAACGCCCGGTTAAAGAGTATAGTCGTCCAATTTCAGATGTTGAACATAGCTCTTACGAGAGTGGTCCTCGTGAAAGCTTCCAGACAAGTCGTACTGGTGTCACTGATATTAGCACCAACCCTTCTATCCATGACGCTACATCAATGGTAGTCCTATCTGCCCGTGGACGGCTGACAGAGGTTAGACGCAACAATAGGGTGGATGGGGCCGTTTTCGTTGTTGGCGATGATGATGATGATGATGATGATGAGGAGGAGGAGGAGGAGGAGGAGGAGGAGGAGGGAGGTAAGAAGTATGCGATATGCGGGTTGCCGCTCGACTCCATGCAGAAAGTACAAAATCGCCAGAAGGTGAGGGATTAATGGAAACGGGTCGCATTACACTGCGATTTTGCTTGTAACTTAAGAGATTGTCAGACAAATGGTAGAAGTAGCAATTGCTGTGCAATGCGCTTCTCTCCATGTCAAAAGTAAATAATAATTGATGGGAACAATAGACGAAAATGGAATAACATCCCTCACTATGCAGAGGGAATCACCACGTAGCGAGATAATTCAGCTAATTCAACATTTCAACTCTCTTCCACGTGAGCCTATAAACATGTAGCCTACATAGCGTCCCTCCCTACGTAGCGAGACACCCTGCGTGCCGAGACACATGTAGAGTATTTTGACTTGCAACAACTCTATTTCTGTACACACGTTAATAATTGTTATATATTTGCATATCTTAGATGCTATTGCTATTTATGAATATCCTTGACCTTTTCTACCTAAAAGATTCCGTTTGCATTGTTGCCTATACTCTTAAGTCATAACAGCCTTCTTTCGCGCGCTCTAGCAACGCCTATAACACTTACCTACTTATAACATTGACAGAGGGATGCTACTTGACCTTGGGGGCCTTACAACCAAACGTTTAGTTATTATTAGCCTTGTATCTATTGTAGCGCCCAAATTCATGCCGAATGGCTACCATGGACAGTTGCTGTACTGGTGCTGGAAAAACTGTTTCGCCTAAACTAAAGAATTAGCCAATAGAAAGCTACGGCCCCTGTTAATAACGGCTTTAGAACGCACAAAACCTTTAGAATTCTAGATTTCTGCCAAAAGGACAATATTTTCTTATGCTATCTCTTCTCTTACACCTTCTACAAACTCTAGCCCTGTATCGTTAAGGTCTTTACACTCTTAAAGACAGACTGTTGCAACCAAGTTAAACGACTTAACTAAGGAGGTATAGATTAGATTAGCATAGAGCATTTATTTCTTTGTACAAATCTACACGAGACACAGCCTTAACAAAGAGAATATTTTAGCCGGGTAGGCTGTAACTGGTTTAGTTCCCCTAAACCTAGATAGAGTGCTCTAAGGGACTTAGAAGCCTCTATCTAACCTTACAATTCTGGACGTCGGGGAGTTAGGATCCAGTTTGCAAGATGAAGTACTTCGGACTTCTATAACTCCTGTAACGCCAGTAACGTCATAGGTTCTCACAGCGTTACAGATTGAGCGGGACTCTTATGCGCTTAATAAAACAAGTAAGAAGCGCCTGCAGAAACACGTATAAAAGACCGCAACTGCGGCTAAGGTATCCTTTGCCGAGTGTGCCTTACTTCAAGGTCAGAACCGGTTCTTGCTCCAAGTAATTAATGCAAAAGTTCGACAATTGACCAGATCAGTAGTCCTAGAGAAGGCGAAGGTGATAAGCTACAAGGATCTAATGAGGCCTGAGTCAAGCGTAAGACGAAAGACAAAGCTGTCGTAAGTAAGGGGAATTGAGGTCGTAAGTGTAAATAACCAGCGATAGATCTAACAATAGAAGAGAAAAAGGCGGGTTCGTCGACAGCAAAGATCAAAGCGGTACAGAGAAGTAAACTCGAGCTAGCAAACATCTCTGAAAGGTTATAGAGGGCTCCAATCGCGAAGATATATTACGACCGTAAGGTGCTTCAGAGATCTACTTTTGAACAAGAGTACACCTTGGGTCAGTCTTTCCATTATTTGCATTTGATAAGTGTACCAGCAAGCTACCTCTAACAACACTTGCCCTTTTCGGCCCTGCTGGCTTTCTTTGCAGCACGTCGTGTTATAGAAGCCACAGAACAGTACAGATAGAGCATTGACTTGGTATTTTACCCCTGTTCTACTTATCTATAAAGGTGAATTAATAAGTAAGTGTTAGAGACTAGGATTTGAAAAGTAAACACTGGTTAAATCCTAGACTAATCAAGATATAGAACGTTAGAGCAACTATCTAAGTATTCACGTAATTACCTATGATGTCTAATAGTAAGATATATTTAAGGGCAATGTGTAAGAACTAAAACTCTTGTAGAGAAGAATCAGCGCCTTTATCGAGCAGCAGTTTCACCACCTGCTCGCTGCCTCTGAATGTAGCTGCCTGAAGTGCGTTGCCGTACTCTCTACCTTAAGCGCTGACATCAGCGCCGGCATTGAGCAGCAGCTTCACCACCTGCTCGCTGCCTCTGAATATAGCTGTCTGGAGTGCGTTGCCGTACTCTCCACCTTCAGCGTTGACATCAGCGCCGGCATCAAGCAGCAGCTTCACTACCTGCTCGTTGCCCCTAATTGCCAATAGAGCCGCCTGGAGTGCGTTGCTGGACGCTCCACCTTCAGCGTTGACATCAGCGCCGGCATCAAGCAGCATCTTCACTACCTGCTCGTTGCTCCTAATTACCCATAGAGCCGCCTGGAGTGCGTTGCCGTACTCTCCACCTTGAGCGTTAACATCAGCGCCA
>MU002144.1:0-35409 GCA_010093585.1 Melanomma pulvis-pyrius CBS 109.77
CACCTCGACATGGCAACCCCCCCATTCGCATTACTCGGCCCTGGGAATCGCCAAATCCTATGCGCCGACGCGCTAGTCCCCCCGCAGCATGCTCCCGCCCAGCAGCCGCGAACCAAAATCACTGTCTGGTCGTTGCTGGACGACACAACCCCGATCCCAGATGGTGCGCCCTCAGATGGTGCGCCCTCAGATGGTGCGCCCTCAGATGGTGCATTCCCCGCGCAACCACACAAGCTCCACCACATTCCAGGCGAAATCCAGCACCGTCAGAAGGTAGCCGAGACGGATGGCACCCAGCTTGTGCCCTTGAAGCTGCCTAGCCCCATCCTACCACTCCTGCCAATCCCATCCAACGTATCCATCTCGACCCGGCGCAGCCGCAGCCATTCGCCATCGCCATCGCCATCCAAACCTAGCTCCATGTTCAAGCGCGAGCATCTGCAGCACCTCGACCCATCCATCACCGTCATCGGCAGCAGGTGGAAGGCCCAGGAGCAGCATGGGGTCCAAATGCCAGCCGCGGTAGCCGGTTTGTGGGAGCTTTGTGAGAACATCACCGTGTTTTCTCAAAACGCCTTGATCCCCGCTGACGTGGGACTTCCTGTGAACCGAATTGAAGAAACCCTGTACATGGTGATGTGGCAGGCAGAGGCATGCCGAGAATGCGCGGCGCCAGCATCCCAGTGGATCGCCAAAGTCATCCTCCCGGTCCTGAATTCGCTAGAGACGCTGCCCTTTGGAGTGCCTTCGTCGCCCACGGCCAACGACAAGATCGGCGTGTTTGATATGTGCGCCACGTGCCTCCCTTGCCCCTCACAGGTCTCGCTAATGTGCCCAGGCGCGCTGTTGAAATGTCGCCCGACTGCGAGCCAGAGAACACGCTGCCTGCTGCCCATTTCAAAGACCTCGACCGGAAGATCGACCTCGTCGTCGGTCTGCATCTCCATCACGCGACCAAATCCGCTCTGTGCAGAGCGCAAGCGAAGGCTTACGAGTGCTCCAAGCCCATCAACCAGGCCTCGACCTTGGTTCACCAGAACCCGCTGTTTCTCAGCATCGCGGTCAAGCGCACATGTGGCGGTGCCGACCCGATGGTCCCGCTTGCTACCTGGGTCGCCGGCGAGTTCATCAAGCGCGACTTCGACGGAGTGGATACCGGGATGCCGGCGCTGGCCGTAGAGATCGATGGCGATACCTGGCGGCTGTATGTCGTCGTTGCGACTGTGGAACGGGGGGCCAACGGCACCAAAGGGACGCTTAGGCTCAACGTCATTGGCCACGTCACGCTGGGGGGAACGGATACTTGGCTGAACCTATGTCGTCTGTATCACAGTCTGTGCTGGATTGTGGAATGGGGCCGGACCGTGTATCTCCCGTGGTTCGAACGCGAAGTTCTCGGTATCTGAAACAGGAAGTACTGTGCGGCTGCTGTTGGGTGAGACGAAGCGATACCATCCTTATTCTGGGATTCCGTTGGTATTTGAACCCGACTTAGGTGACACGGAAAGGTTTGTCTTCGTTACGTACCAAATAATAGTTAATAGTAGACTCTCGAAGACCTATCAAGAGTGCCTTCCTGTTTCTCGTGACGTAGAATGGTGTTGTAGTAGATCTATGCTGGTTCCGTCTCGATAAATACGAGCTCCTTCGCAATTCCAACCAACGGTGATGCCGTACATTGCGAGACGATGTGATGCTTTGCCAAACGGGTGCGTGAAATGAGAAGGGATTCGAACGGGAGCGGGCGAAGAACCGGCCATGTTTTACGCTAGCAAAATGTCGAGCACGTGGCAGAAGCAATAGTGGGAGTACTATTATTGTGGAGATGCCTGGGGTTATGACGGGGCTTGGAGCTCCTCGTTCCCAGTTTGGGTTTCGCTAACGGCGGCTCGGCCCGTAAAATCTACGGCCTCGATCAACTAGTTAGGCGGTCTTCATTCTAGCCTCATCTAGGTACAGTTTTTCCCCCTGCGCGGATCGCTGGCCCCGACTTTTTGCCAGGGGTCACTTCTCTTGTAAAAGATCTCAGGTGGGCTGGTGCCAGCCCTGAAGCGAGTGCCCCGTGAACGGGCTGCTAGCGTGTGATGAGATGTGATTCAAGCTATTCTCAATCATGTATTGGTTAGAACCTTGCAAGAGGCTTTTGCACACCCTACTAGAACATTGCTCACTCCTAGAACTAGGAAATAGAGCCTTGTTCAGCCGTTTTTACCCTTGAATATGGCTGTGTAGATGTTTACCTACTGGTTCAAAAAGGCGCTGGCAGCCAGTTCAAGGGGGAGGCTGTACTATTATTCTCCGCGATCCGCCTACCGCCCACCGAGAGAAGGTCCTCTACGTCTAAAGCGAAAGCTAGGCTTTCCTTCATGACTCCCTGTCTTCCACCTGGCATCAACTCTAGCAATACTGTAGGCTTTGGAACAACTGGTGTCAAGGGCGATTGTTGAGCTTCAGCGCCCTTCATCTGTCAGTGAGTGTAGGGGTGACGACTATTGTAGCAAAAGGGATCCAGAGTGTGGCTAGATTGTGGCTCTATTGTGGCTCTTCGATTGTGCTGCTTTTCGGGCACAGCCAACCGAGGCACACTTGGGTGTCGTACTATTGTTCCTGATAAGCAATGCAAATCGCTATCTGTGTCCCCGCTTCGAGAGTGGGGGTTGGACGGGTTGTGTGCACCTAGACCTTGCCTTCCCTCTTACTATTCATACCATATGCGCCCTTCATCCGTTTCATCTCTAGTATTGCATCACGTCAGCCAGCAATGCGAAGAAATAAACACCAAAATGGCGTTGGTAGCTAAGACGATCACCGCTACGGTACGCTTTCTTCATCCGACCATCCAATTCCTACGATTACACTTGAGCTGCAGTATGATTGGCGCAACGGGGTTGTAATTAGCGAACAGCGTTGTTACAATAAAAATCACATCCATTTCCAAATTCACACTAACAAACGGCCGCTCGGTGCGGTCTGAGCCGGCTATCTCGAAGAAGGCCAGCTGATAGAGCCTCGATTCCGGGCTTCTTGGTAGGTCTAGAGCGCTGCTGGCACTGGGGTGCTCGTGCACGACTCGGTTGTCGACAGTGCAAGGCTCGACAATTCCCATATCCAAGCACGAAGCTTGCATTGGATACGAGGAAATGAGTGGAAAGTGGCCACGCTGCCGATCCCCTACAGGAACTAGTGAAGGGGGGACAGGTGTTGGTGGCGGTCTTCGTATCATTGCGACTCGGTCTATGCGTGCCGCCGCCAAATGAGGGAAGGATTATACGTGCAGCCCACTCCTACAATCAACAACGGGCGAGACCTGCGCGAGCCCTGCGTCAACCAACATAGCCCTCTCATGCCAGGTACAAATCCGACGGGTAGGTGAGACTGTACCACTACGCCATGAGCCCCTCACCGCAAACCAAATTCCCGCACAAACACCACCCGAATATACCCCCATTGGCGCTAATTGAGAGAGAGAAACTGCCGGTCACGCTCCCGCAGTCAGCAACGGGCGATCTAGACCTGTACGAACCCTGCGTCGGTCAACATAGGCCTCTCATGCCAGATACAAATCCGAGGGGGGGAAAGACTGTAACCCCCCACCGCACAGACAACCTCATCCTTCCGCGTCCCCAGTAACACCAATTTCGTGTACAAACACCACACGCATACACCTCCTCGCTGCACAGACAAATCTGGCATACAAAGGGGCCGATCTGTACGAAAGCGCACCGCTCACCGCTCATTGGGGGAGGCGGGGGCGATTGTCACCAAGTCACACCCACATCCGTGCGACATGTGTACCAACCCCCAACCCCAGTGTGCGAAAGACGCAGAAGATCTACCGCCTCGAAAGATTCAAGTGTCCGCCGACCCAGAAGTACGCAAACCGAGCCTGCTAACCATACAGAAGGCAAACGGTGGCGACATCTCAACCCCCTCGACGGACCGGAACGACACCAACCAATATCCAAAACCATCTTCATCGGCGATTGCTTGGGCGTCTCCGACTGGCCCCGAGAGTGGAAAACGGCAAACGAAAGGTTACATCGTGCGCGAGTTCCCGTCGCTGCAGAAACAAGAAACTAGCCCAAACACCCTCCGTCCGAAAACGAGAAACTCCGCTCACAGTTGTCATTGCAATCGTGGAAGCTCGCGATTGCTTCAATTGGCTGCGCATTTTGGGGGTGCATTTGGGAGGAATTGCCTGGGAGAATTGCCTGGAGAATTGCCACGGCGGTGTTCTGGAGGCCCCAACCACCGACCCAGAATCGCCTCCAGCTCGAGCCAAACCCCGCGCCGGCTACGTGCATGCTTCTTCATTCACCGCTCATTCTCGCCCTTTTCAACCGTGGATTGTTACTGCTGTCTCCAGTGCAGTCGCTTTCCGTCTATGCATGTATCCTCCATGTGACACCTCAGCCGCCTGACCACTCCAGTCACCGTGGCATACCCGCTCCCACCGGTGGGCCTCTCAGCCATCTCGCGCAATCAATTCAGTGCAAGCACGTATCCGAAGTTGGCCAGCAAGCCCTCTGCAGCGCTGGCTGCATCAACTCATTGGGCGCAGTGGCATTTGTGCGAGAGCCATGGTGTTGTCGAATCGTGCTTCTGTTGGAGCAGAATTTCCACTGAGAGCCATCGGGTTGTCCCTGATTCCGGCTTTCTCAATCTGGATGGGTATTTTCCCGTTCCATCTGGCTCAGCGTAGGACTGGTAAGTCGGAGCTAGATAAGACTGCGCAAATTTGAAGGCCACACGTACATCATGGCCACCTGCATGGCCTTTTCGCTCTAGGGAGATTGTCTGGCATCGGCTTCAGGTGATGCGACGATGCGGATATGGGATGCAAAGATCAGGCAACCGCTACAGACCCACATCGGCCGGATAGAAGCATGGCTTTCAAATGACGGGTCGTATTGGGAAACCAACTGTCACACAGAGTCGAAAACGTTCTGCTGCGATATTTGCTACACTCGCTTGCTTCGGAAGAGAAATTTGCACTTATAAACCCTTCTCTTCGTCTCTCAATACATTCTCAAAGAAATTTGTTCTTGTAAACCTTCCTCTTCGTGCTTCAATACCCTCTCAGAGAAATTTGTTCTTGTAAACCCTTCTGTTCGTGCTTCAATATCTCAGAGAAATTTGCTTTCAAACCCCCTTCTCTTCGTGCTCAATATCCTCTTAGAGAAATTGGCTCTTGTAAACCCTTCTCTTCCTGTTTCAATACCCTCTCAGAGTACGTTTCCGTTAGATTCGCATTACCTTGTTCTTTGTGTCAAATATGCCAACAACTACACCTACGCGCGGAGGACTTCAACGATCTTTGTTCGATGAACAAGGAGATGTAAGAGAGGGACAGGACGATGTTGAAAGAATAGGGGGGAGGGGCGCCGGACGAGTACAAAACAGCCAAAGGGGCGTCGGAAGAGGAGGCCAACGAGGCCGTGGACGCCAAAACACACAAAGGGCCACCGGACGAGCGCAACGAAGACATGAAATAATTGCGCGACAAAACACACAAACAACTACTGTAAGACACCGAAACGCACGTCAAAATACACAAGCAGCCACTGTAAGACAAGCGCGAAGAAGACATGACCGAAGTGCGCGACAAAACACACAAACGGCCATTGTAAGACAAGCGCAACGAGGAAACGGGCGAAACACAGGCCCAAACATACAAAGGGCCACCGTAAGACAAGCGCAACAAGGTGCAGAAAGAACTTTGAGTATAAGTACGACCCTCAACCCGTTCTCTCTACCACAGACATCCTCCCACGAACCCCACAACATGGCTGGCATTGAAGAAGAAATTGACTCACGACTTCCGTACCGGATTGGTTGTCCGACATTGCCTGTTCTTCCAGTCGAAACGAGAACAGCCCCTCAGGCCGTTGCTACGTACATACCTAACTTCAACCATCATGTGGGGAATATTCGGGACATATTGACGGCATACAATATTGAGGAGTACGGTATATCCTTTGTATACCGAGTAAATCCTGGAATAGTTCCTACGGACCGCCACCTTACTCTTCTTCTCGAATCTTGGTATGAGGACGGTTGCCAAGATCAATGGGTCAAAGCAGTTGCGGAGATCCGCCGAAGTTTGATTCCGTCTGGAATCTACTGGGCTATCGAATTGATTGACATCCGGGCACTCCACCGGTGGCCTCATATTGGACCTATCTTATCAACTGATCGCGATGTTATCGAAGGCTGGAGTAAAGTTCTTCCTGATTTCTTTACTACAATCGAGAACCGAAACTGGGTATCAATTGATGTACTACACCGGGAATTCCCAGGTCAATCGCTCAAACGACCAACAGTCATCATAAGCGCACGAGATGCAAATGACGTGACATGGTGGGATACAACTATTCCCGCCCTTCATCAACTACTGCAAGCCAACAACTTCAAAATCGACATCTCGCTTCTTTACCAGGAGGGCATAAACCTTCTATGGAACGAAGATAGTGCCAATTCCATCATCCTTCGAGACGCCTATGAATACATCATATATATGGGATCATCGTGCGCACCATTGAAAAGTAAAGGCTCCGGCACTTTAGGCGGTAGGATCAAGCTCCAAGGGCCTTCTTCTGTTCTTGAGCTGGGTCTCACCAATTACCATGTCTTAGAAGAAGCTCTCCCAGAACAACCTATTCCGTTCGCTCCAGTTTCAGACCAGTCCTATGGAATTGCGGTTACCCCTTCTGATAACGACCACAACGCCGTAGTTAAGGCCATGCAAGATTATAAGAAAGATCTCGAGAAGAAGCTCGGACAAGTGTCTGAAAATTTTGAATACTTGACGGAGGACGATCCCAGCTGGGAAAACAAGCGTGATTTGATACAGGAACTGGGTATCAGGATATCGTCTGAAGATTCCGGGATAAGAAGGAGGAAAAACTTTCCTCGTCATATTGGCAATATCTATGCAGCTTCTGGATATCGCGCTTGTCGAACCCAACGATATTTTGCGGAAGAGAGCGATCACTGGGCACTTGATTGGTGTTTGATTCGGGTTGATAAGTCAAAGTCTATATCTTGTGAGCTCCAAGATGTGCCCGAAATCCCACCCGAAATTCCTCCACCCGAAAACCAACCCGGAAATGCGGTCCTTGGTTCCATCGAAAACAAGACCGAAGCTCCGCCCAAACCCCAATATTATCTCCGTAACGGGGATGAGGTTGCCAACTATTGCTCGATTTCTGCACAGAAGAACTACCAAGTGGCCAAACGAGGAAGGACAACAGGTTGGACGAGGGGCACGATTAGTGCAATAGACTCAGTAGTCCGTACACAAGATTCCGGGAAACCGATTACAAAACTGTCAACAATCCAGAAGGAATTCCTACAAGGTAGGTTTGGGGGTAAAGAGGTTTTCGTTCATACAATTACAGGAACAGCGAAAGCTCCCCAGTTTCTGGAACCTGGAGACTCTGGAAGCTTCATTTTGCTGAATGAAGATTCTACCCATAGAGGATCTATTGTTGGACTTGGCTTTGCTGCCAATGATGTGTCTTCCGTCTCATACATGATGCCTATGGATTTGATCGTGCAGGATATCGAGTACGTTACAGGTGGGAAGGTTATCGACCCACAGAACGCTGGGGAGGCTGTTCCCGTACCTGACAAATAGATGAGCTCTTATCATTTGTTAGGGCCCTCGGGTTTGGGTATGGAGTTCTTTGGCGTGGGCATTTGTTTTTTAATTCTACTGTTTTCATTGTCCTGTGGATAGACGGATCGGTATCGAGATCATCAAATTGAGTGAAGAAGAGATCTCAGAGTTCATAGAAAAATATATAGATGCCGTAACTGGCCACCAAAAGCTTCTCTCTTTGTTCGAGTGATTTTATCGTTGGGCGAGCTGAGGTTCGTTTTCAAATATAGCATGCACCAAACACCCGCATTTTTTTCTTTTTCAGCTGCCACGGTGCAAGATACTGTCTTCTCCGAGTCCAGATTATGGAGAGAGTGTGGCTGCGGCTGTAAGAGATTGTGTCAAGGAAAAGGCTTTCTCCTACAGCTCCCTTGGTTCTGAGAAGGCATTCAGTCGTTAGCGGAAGGCAAATCCATCCTTTGTTCTTTGTCCCAAGCCCCAGAAGAGCCGCCACGGCGCATTATCAGGTGAAGACCGTTCAAAGGGTTTCAATAGACATGGCTGGGTCTGCTGTATAGGAGAACTAAAGCAGTATTTAATTCAGCTGTGGATAGTAGCAGTCATGATGGGGGAAAATTTGGCTTCCTGTGTATCGAGGGTGTCTTCGTGAGCGCCTTTGGAAATATCTTAATGAATATCTTGCTCAGTCGCGTATGCTTGAGCTTATCCTACTTTAATAAAGGCCGGAATAATGGTGGTGGCGTCCACTCACTTTCTGAAACAAGGCGGTCGCGTGAGTTGTGGCCGCTACCACCGCTCGAAGCTTCAGGTTGCCCAAGCGTACTCATAGTGAGTCGCACGGCTCTTTTTGTTAGCGATTTGTCTTACTTTTTCGGCTCGTTCGTGTATGAAGGATGACCTAGTAATAACTTTTGGTTGAAGCTCCGCTCACATGCTTCGCCTATGGCTGCTGTACCCAAAAGCGCCAAAAAAGCCGTTGCGGCTTGTTGTTTTATGGATGAAATTAGTGAACTACCGTTATTAACTAGACGAACTTAATCAGAGACAGCTCCTATTTACTACTCCTATTTGCTGCTAAGGTAAATAAAGAGACGGGAGAAGGCCACGTAGTTTACTATCAGGTAGCTGCGTAGATGCCTACTGGGTCATAAACGCACTTGAACATATACTACCCTCTTCTCTAACTGTCAAGAATATACATTGTGTTCATGTCTATCCCGTGAGCGAATGATCCACGGAGTGCGTAAACATAGTGCGTGCGGGTGGACACGCTGCCTAGCTTGACAAAGAGATATTTTTCCAAAAGCACTCCTTATAGACCGTATAGTCAAACGAAAGCCAACGGAACAATCGAGTCAAACTAATTACGTGATCATCTTGATCCATTGCAGATATCCATAACAGTTGTTTTAGACATCCTGCACTCTAATTATCGAATCAATAAGATTCTTAGGCAACTAATAATCCGTTGAAATGACATCAAATGATCGGCCCTGTCTCGAGACTTAAATCACGTGCGTATAATGTCACATGTTGGAGAGACGTCACTACGAACTGCCTCAACCACAACCAAATTCCGTCAAATTGCCTGATATAAATAGGAAGGATGCACGAAGAGGAAAAAAATTCTTCTCCTCTGACCTCTTACATATCTTTTTTATAATGAAGCTCGTGACCTAGACACAAAGCGAACCGACCGACATATCCCTGCCGGTCACGGACAACGCATTTTCTCATCGACAAACAGGCGTCTTTCACGGATGCTGAACAGCACTCGGCATTGGAGGGTTTAGCGATACTTTCATATAAGCAAGTCCATACTCCACAGTACGCGGGAAAAAGATGAATTTCTGTATCTAGAACACTAGCTCTGAGCATGATCCTTCACGAATACTTACTCCTACACTGTAACTACTATGGACATGTGCCTACGCAACGCCTCAACATGAGAATCTACCCACTCCTTCCACGGTTTACACACAATCCTCACAACTACTGGAGCTCGTATTATAGCCGCTAGTAAGGAGCACATCTATGTAAGTGCTCTAGTTCCAGGGGGGAAATTACTGGTAAAAGTAGTGTGAGTGAATACTGCGGCGTAGCGGCTGTCAGGTAGAGAACACAGACTACTGATGGTATTTAGGCCAAGACCTCCCGGCTATCTAGTGCTTATCTACAGCTGATTTCCACCCCGCTACCCGCAGCTGCTACTGCCGGCCCCCGCCACCACCATCCCCGCCACGCCCTTCGCCGCCACGCCCGCTGCGACTGCTGCCGCCCCCACCCCCCTCTCGCCGCGGCTGTCCGCGCCCTGCCCCAGGACTGCAGCGCCCAGGCCGCTGCTTACTCGGTTACCGCTCCCGCCGGGCTGCGGCCTCTCGCCACTTACAGCGAGACCAAAACATAATGGTTTGGCTCAGCAAAATGTATCAAGACTTTCAGCTCCGGACATTAGAGTGAGAATGTTGCCTAGATGCACATCGCATGCTCGAACTCCTGAGAGTGAAGAAGATTGAGTCTAAATAGACATGCTTTACAACCTCTCTTGCTAGTTCTATAGAACAACCCTCTAATTCGAACAGGCGCTGGTGTAGTCCATACAGTGACTCAGAACTCTCAAAAAGGAGAAAGAATGAAGTAAAGAATGTTGTCGCATGATAGAGGGCGAAGACTTCCTTATTGACGCTCTTTTCCGAAAGGAGTACCTTTTGTTCCTTTTGTGAGGCTTTTATAAAAATAGTGTTCAATCGATAAGCTCAACGCTAGGCACGGATTTTTTTTCTATAAGCGGCGATAACTTCTTTGTCCCTCACTGCTAGAAAGAAAGCGAAAGACAAATGAAAGAATCTGCTACATATTCTGACATGGGTTTGGCACAGAAACGCCTCTTCTGACCCGATGCAGATCATGCTCATTGAGTGTTATGGATGCGGGGAAGCGGGACACAAATGGCCGGATTGCCCAAACAAAGACAACGATTAGATACGTTGGGGCGGCATATAGCCTTCTAACCCTCGTCCTCGCTACGAGCTCAACTTTGCAGCGCCAACAATGGCAGTGGAATAACAAGGTGCGGAAATAGGATAGATTGGCCACTCAGAAAAGGCTCCAAAGGGGGTTCGGTACATCTCACCCATCGCAAAAGTTATCTTCACCCATAGTTCATGCTTCGGGTACCGGTCAAACCTATCGCCCGCGTCTTATAACTGTGTATCTGTTAGTTTTAAAATCCCGCTTAAAACAGCATATCTTAGAGCCAGAATACTACTCTAATAGATAGGTGCAGGAGCTTTTCCTAGGCCCTCGGAGCCCTAGATTAGATGTCGGAGATGTTAGAGATGCTCTTTGGCTAGGTAGTAATGAGGCTATTGGCAGTGCATTACAAAACCTTATTACAACAGTAAACTAACGCTACAACAAGATACAAAAAATAAGAGAATAGCATATAGTCTAGCGCTATTAGATTAACAAATACGCAATTAAATAATATCAAAAATATTGCGTTATAGTAGGATGGAACTATGCAAAATCCAATACTCATATTCTGACTTACAAACTCTATGTCTATCAGCAAGTCCCTGTGAAAGAGAAACATCTCCAAGATGAAAATACAGACACTAACCAAACCCAATATACCTCCATTGATAACACCATGCCACTTGAAATGAGCGTGTCTTAATGTTCTCGCCCCCGCCAACATCTCCACTTCCTCATCCTCGCATCACTGGCCCTCAGATAGTCACGTCGCCCTCGCTCCCCACAAATACACCTGACCAGCCACCTGCTTCCCCATTACCGACATGCCCGATTAAGGGGCCATAGTCCAGATTCTCGCAAGACACTTGCAGCCCATTCGGCGGGCCTTACTGCACTAACAGTCTAGTTGTTCGGGGGTTGGGTTTCAAGGCATAGATTACGGAAGTTTGTTTGCTAGCCTAGCAGCTGCATAGCCAGCCTTAAAGCCGCGACGGCGTAGGGAAGATCGGTCGGGGCGCAGGAGCCATGTTTCGTAGTAGTCGCTGAGGGAGAAAAGTCCCGGGCAGTGGAGATGGGTATGATCACGCTGCTTTGGGCGATGTAGCGAGCGATTGGGGTGAAGCGTGCGCGTAGCATGTGGGAGTAGTCGATCCGTTGGAGGTGATTGTATTTGTTATACTTGTTCATCCGGAGGAAATCATCAAGCTTATTCTTGTCTGATGACATAGCTCAGAACGAGGGTAGTGAATTGAGAGATGTCCGTGTAGCGAAAAGGCAAGGGCGAGAGAAGACCGAGAAATGATGGGACAGACAATGGCGACACCCAGGATTAGGGAAGCAACGTTTGCTACGCTTTCTTTCTACTGCTACTTCCGCTGCCATGGGGATTATTTTATAAATAAAGTAAATCCAAGCAATATTACAAAGAGAGCATTTGCTGGATGGCATGATGATACTGAGGAGGAGCCGAATAGGTCTAGCGAGGAAGGGGGATAAATATGTTGTTGTTGTCGTTGTTGTTGTTGTCGTTGTTGTTGTTGTCGTTGTTGTTGTTGTCGTTGTCGTTGTTGTCGTTGTCGTTGTTGTTGTTGTCGTTGTTGTTGTCGTTGTTGTTGTTGTCGTTGTTGTCGTTGTTATCGTTGTTGCGTGAGGAGCTGATAGGTGACGAATCGGAGTAGGAGGACTGAGTTGATCGTAATACGGAGCAACTAACTACAGTATATACCGGCAAAACGAGTAAGCAATGAAAGGCGTTCGATAAACATGACTGATTACTAGGGGTATAGGACCCCTGTTGGAGCTATAGCCATAGACGAAGCACGTGTGCTGGACCATCACATATGTACACCTACTTGTCCAGTCCTTTAGCTTCCTAGATTGACAAGCGCGAGCTACCAGTGATTCTCTTATTGCCATACAAGGGGGTTGCACTCCCTCATTGTCAACTCAATGTTGAAAAGTGTGAAAATAGGTGGTGCTGGCAGGGTGGGAGGAACCTAACACGCTCTGCCGCGAGTACTAGAAATTTCAATCTAGATGTTCTAATGCAGTAAAAATGACTAACCTGGAGGCTGCAATACGAACCGATTTAGTTACCATTTCACTCAAAAGACAGACAGAACGGGCAGGTAGGTTACCCCAGCTTCATATGGGTTGCGAAGCACGAAAGAAAACAAGAAACAAAGGAACTCCAGTCACATTGCACATATACTCAAAGGGGCCTCCCCAGAGCGGCTGTAAATGATACTTCTTCAGGCGAAATTCCTTAGACAGCCCGTATTTCAGGCAGCTTTTTGTTCCTCCTTCCGTAAGAAAATAGGGCCCCTTTGTTCAGTACCGCTATTGGGCTCTAGAAGAATGGCCATAAGATGCCATGCAGCGTCCCCATCGGCCAATTACTCCAACTTGTTCTTGGAACTCAACATGTCCGTTCTCCGAACCCCCAAGCAACTGCGCTTGACTCCATCCTCGACGAGCATTTCAATTCAGTACGATGGGAGGAATGTCGCCATATATGGGGCCCATCGAGCCTGATTAGTAATAGGGTCGTTAGAGAGCGCCAGGCGAGTTTGGCCGCTCTCATGCTAGTAGAGTATGGATTTTAGGCCGTAGAAGCTAAAACTACCGTTCAAAGTCGCTCCGTTTGTTGTATAGGGACAGATCGATACCAGTCCCAATTCATCACTTGACACCTAACTTCGCTACATCGTCGACTTATCAGTGCAACCAAACTACTTCCTATGCGCTACTATTGGGGGAAAGGATTCACTCAAGATTATCGGCGTCGACGACGCATATGCTCAGCAGCCGAGACACCACGTCAAAGAGTCGGTGGACGCTCTGGGCGCGGTGCTTAGTAAAGATGGTTATGTCATAGCCGAGGAGACTTTTCTTGCTCTACCGGGAACAGTCGATAGCGTCATTTGAGTGGAATGCGATGGCCAGCTTTGAGTAGATATAGACAGGCCAAAGCAACAACTCGGGAAGCCTCTATCGCCTCTTCCAATATTTGAGAAAGTTACGAGGAGTTGGCCGTCGGATATAGGTCTAGCAGTGTGATTGATCCAGCCCAGCGTGATGGACCGCGCCTGATCGTTGTGGCCAGATCGACCACGTATGATGTGGCGAGGGATATATACAAATCTCCTCGTCCCGAAGACTCTTCTTCAGATGAACTCGCATCTCGCAATCACCCCTTGCTCGTAAGGCTACTTTACGGGCAACAGGCTTTCAAAGTTTCGAAGACCACTGGTCTCAATTCGATGCAGAGAGTGCGGTGGCACATTCTCTGACTCCCAACACTTCCCCACCAACAATCTCATCTGGGCCAACAGCAACTTGTAAGTAGCTTGCGTATAAAGTTTATTATCAACAAAAATCCCCCCCCCCCTTCCCCAACAACAACAACAACCCCAAAAAAATTGGCTTCCACCAATAAAGACCAACTTATTACTCTATCGAATGTTTGAAAAGAAAAGACTTGAACGTATAAACTACGCACCTACATTAACGTGGGTTATCAGTGTAAAGCAGACCACTGTTACAAAAAGCCTCCAATGCCAACAGCGCTACGAGCCAACTTGGTCCGTTGAGAGGCCTGCACTCGAAACCAGTAGCCAGCAACAGTCAACAAAACCAAGAGATGAGCTCATACAAGATAGTCGGGTGCCTCAGCCCGAGAGAACCATTGCAAGTGGACGCTAACAGAGGCACAGCACTTGGTGGGAATTTGGGACCGACTAGCTCAATGGTCAAGTCATAATCCATCTCGTCCCTCGTGTCATCGTGGAGATGGTGCTACCAACTCTGCTTACCCTCATGGAGACAGGGTATGTGACTACGAATGAGAAATGGTTAATTGGTTGACGCACCAAGATCGGGACATGAGCTGCACGCCAGTCCATCTGCCATCCTGCCAGTCACATATGTAACCACGGCCTTGCTGATCTCGGCATTTTCGATTAATTGCTAGGGTGAGGGTTCTGCACAGCCCCTGAAGAGCATGCGCTCGTTCAGTGGAATCTAGACCCCGACCGAAGAGAATTTCCACCCCCACTTAAAAATGGACACAGCCCAGAGAGACACACTGTTATCACTTGATCAACGCAAATAGTCAGCCCCAGAAGGTGCACCCGTCTTCCGGGTTAGTAGGACGGGAGAGAAGAGGAATCAAAACACCCATTAGTGGAAGAAAATTTTCAAAAATAACTACCATCTTCGTGCCTCGAATGACACCAAGGGCTGTTGTTCTATCAGCCTCAGTACTAGCGATCAAAACCCGCGGCTTTCGCAAGGGCCTTCCAGCTGATTGGGAAGCCCCGAGCTCGGGCACAGTTGAAGTCGTAAGTTGCCTTTGCGTATAGTAGGGTATCTGTGATGGTGTCGAAACTTTGAGCATGCGCGTCTTATAGAGTAGAGATACTCGCCCAAAGCAAAATTTTCGATTTAGACCAGAGTTGCGATTCTTGTGAATCCAACCGTCTTGGCGAGACGCTTTCTTAGCTCATGTAGGGCAGTATTCCAGGCTCCCATCATCATCGTCCGGTCCGCGTTGACCTGACTGCCATCTTCCAAGACGACTTCTCCAAGCTCCCTGCCTTGCAATTTAATGAGATTCGGCCGTTCGCCTCTCAGTGAGAGCCAAGCAATGGCGGGAGCGGATGGTCGTCATCGTCTAGGTTTGTTTAGCGTTTCCATGTCTCTTACCGTCTTCGTAGGGCTTGGCGGCCGTCGCCCAGAGCTTTTCGACGTCTGGCCCGCGCTCACGACGTCCCAGGAGGCCCCGTCGGCGGGTGTAGTATTCGCCGAGATTGCTATGGTGTACTGGAAAGACGACAAAGGTGACGGAATTGGGTGCACAAAGTTGTCGAGGGCAGCATCACGGCTGGTGGGGCAGCCTCTCTCGCCCTCGGACACTGGGGCTTCCCTTGCCTCTTCGTTGTATCCTTCGGGGCGACTGCAGACTTCCGAGGGCTTCTCCTTCGCATAGAGTGCCTTGAGGGACTTTCTGGCTCCTATCTATGTTTCCCGCGGTCTCAACAAGTGCCCGTCGCCCTCCCGGTCGTAGCTGCGGGCCGGGGTCCGGATCAACGGGGGGCCGCCTGCGCGGCGAGGCGGGATTCTCGGCTGTGTGAAGGTTGGACAGCCAGGCGGAAACGACAATGCCATCCAGGGGCATTGCAGCATGTGTGGTGGGCGTGAGGTGTTGAGATGGGCGGGGTCTGGGCGCGCGCTAACGTGACTTCGGCCGTCGCCCAGGGGACATGCACCTCCTTTCATTTACATCTGTCTGCGCGCACAAGCAACGCTGCACCCTTTGCCTGTCCAATTCCCTGTGAGAGCCCCCGCTGTGAGTTCCCTTGCGCACACTCCCTCTGTATTTACCCTGAAACTGCGACGTGGTCTGGCGTAAACAAAATTGGAGCGACAGACGCGTTTCAGCTGATCCCGGTCACGCTGGCCCAGCATTTTCCACGTTGCTGCACCTGGACTGCCCAGTCAACAGCACCAATCCAATTCACTCTCGCGTCCGCACCACAACACCCACCCACCCGTACACTCACTGACGAGCTCTCGTCTCCGCCGCAGCCATGACCGATCGCGCAAGTGGCGTCCGAAACCTGCGGGCCATGTTCGAGAACTCAAAGTCGCCTGCCTCTCCTGAACCCCGCGGCCGCTCGCCAGCAGACAACGCTGCCACGCCCGACGGCCCCGTCCGTCCCACGTCCAAAGTCAGGGCCTCCTTTGTGTCAGTCGAGCCGGGCAACCTCATCCCAAAGGACCTAGGGATTGCCGCTGCCGCCACCGCTGACGCCGCCCACAGCACCGCCGCCAATCGCAGAGAGAGCTTCAGCGGCAGCCAGGATCAAAAGGACGACGTCACTGCGGCGCTGAAGAAGGAGATCAGCGAGCACAAGGACGCCTCCAAGGACGTGGACGCGGACGCGGTCCCAGACACGGTCCCCGAGCAGGCCGTCGAGACACGAGAGTCCTCGAGAGCCCCACCGCCACTTCGAGAGACGGCAGGCACGATGCCGAATTTGGGGAGCATAATGAAGGGCTCTGATTTTCCCGAGCCAGCGCCTGCAGCGGTGACGCCTGCGGTTGAGGAGCCGGAGATCCAGGCGGCAGTCGAGTCGGAGGTCCAGGCGGCAATCGAGCCGGAGGCTGTGCCGGAGGAAGTGCCTGAACAAGTGCCTGAGACGGTCGAGGCGGTTGAAGAGAAACCGATCGAGGTGGTCGAAGAAGCCTCGGCCGAGGTGGTGGACGAGAAGCCAGCTGCATCTGCAGATACACCGAGCGACAATCCAGACAAAACCGTGACAGGGGTCCAAGAAGAAGCGGCTCCAAAGCCTGCTGATTCCAAGAATGAGGCAGCTGCTTCTGGCGGCGAAACTCTCCCCCCACCGGCCGAGGACTTACGTTCAACTGCCGCCGTGGAACCTGTCCCTACCCCTGCGGAACCCGCTGTAGAATCCGCCGCGACAGCAGAAGCAACTAGCACATCCTTGAGAACCAAAGTCAACGGAACACCAGCAGCGAACGGAAAGATTGCTGCCAAGAAGCTCCCCACGATATCGACGACTAGGGCACCTGGTACCACCGCCTCCTCATCTAAGAGTCCACTACCAAAGTCTCCAGGCTTTGCAAAATTGCCCAAGACTCCGACCACACCCAGAGCACCACCTTCTGCGCCTGCAGCAAGGTCACCTGCACCTACGGCAAGATCTCCTGCCCCTTCCAAAGAGTTTCCCAAGCCAGCAGCGCCAAAAACGGTTCCTCCCAAGCACGTAGCCCCGAAGCCGGTAGCGCCAAAGGCAACAACAGCACCCAAGGCGGTTGTACACAAGCCGACAACAGTACTCAAGGAGCCGACCAAAGCTCCAGTTGCGAAGACTAGTCGAGCCTCTCTGAGACCATCAGCAGCTACATCAGCAGCTACAACCGCAGCTCCCAAGCCAAAGACACCAGTTGCAGAGCACAAGAAGCCAACCGCGAAGCCCTCGACCTCGGCTCCGGCTCCCAAAGAAAGCACGACCACCACGTCCCCTGGTGGATTCAAGAAGCCAAAGCCAAGGTCGCCCACTCGACCAGTCCGCCTTCCCTCACACCTGACTGCTCCTACCGCAGCTTCTGCTGCAAAACATGGGGACGAGGCTGCTGCTCAGAAATTGGGTCGCAAACCGGCCACTGTCTCTCGGCCAGCACCCAAAACTGCTATCCCGGCCCGGAAGATATCGTCGCGAGCCTCTTTGGCTCCAAGCACTGTCCCTGGAAAGCGCCCGGAATCTCGTGCTTCCACCAAAGGCGCTGCAGATGAGGGCTTTTTGGCTCGAATGATGCGCCCTACAACCAGCAGCGCTAGTAAGACGTTAGATAAGCCTGCCTCTCCACCCCGGCGAGGCGCCTCCGTTAGGGTTGCTCCAAAGCCCAAGGCCCACGAAAGCACCGTAGCTAAAGGCAAGAGAAAGGTTGGCGAGGTCGCCTCGAAGGCCAAGGAAGCTGTGACGAATGGTCATGGCACAGATCATCACTCCGAGGATCATCACGCTGAGGATCATCACATCGAGAGTCATCACTCCGAGGGTCATCACTCCGAGGGTCATCACTCCGACGACCACCACACCGAAGACCACCACCCGGAGGAGGGCGATGCCACTGAGGCTATTCCCCGTGATGAAGCCGCAGCAGAGGCCCCTGCGCGGGAGGCAACTCCAGAACAGGTAGCAGAATCCTCTACCATCGAACTCCAGACTCCCAATTTTGAGGGCCAAGCAATCCGCTAGCTGGATGTACTGCACTTGCGCCTGATTCATGCCGCAGCTTAGATTGTGTGATTTTGACCTATCCCAACCCCCCTCATCGTTTCTCTTTTAGTCCCTTTTACAGCGTTCTCATCCCACTTCTCTCTGGTGTCAGCATTTGCAGGAGCACAACTTATTTGGAGGAGCTTCATGTCCATTGCGGGGGTGTTATTGGGGCGACTTGGTGTGGCGCGGTTCTTGTGCATCCTGCTTGAAAGAAAAATGGTCGCAAGCAGGACAAATATATGCTTGGATACCCGCTGGAATGCACAGTGTAATAGAAGATTGTCGAATTGGCCCTGTTGCTGGATATTTGAATGGGCTATGTAGATCTAAAATTTGAGTAGTCGCAGCCCTGTGTCTTGCCGTGCCTCTGCCCTGTAACTGTCATCTTTCAAGGTCCGAGTATGAGATGCAACTTGCAGGGTTCCGCCTGCGAAGTACGAAAGCACGTGACCGCGTTAGTTCTTGCCGAACTTTTTTTTAGTGCAGCCCTGGAGTCGCGGAGATGTCTGGGGACGGAACAACAGCAGAACTCGGCGCCATCCCTTCCCTTCGTTTTCGTATTTCTGCTTCCTTCCTTTTCGCATTCCTGCTTCTCTTCCTTTTGATCCAGGATGAGGGTGCAATCCCTCATTCGAGCGCAATCGCTGGCTGCGACCTGCCTCCGCACCGGTGCGAGAACATCCTCCCGAACTCCACGATGCGCCTTTTCGACCGCCACCTTGTCGCGCACAGGTCCCGCCAATGGGTCGAAAACCGTGGCATGGCTCAACAACCAGAGCACGTTTGGGCAGCGGAGGTGGCAGTCGGCTGCCGCTGCAGTGTGAGCCACCCTGCGGAATGCAGCTCAATTGAGCAGGGTTCAGAAAGATCAATTGATAGCTAATGGGGAGGTGCAGACTCGAGAAAGCGACGGCCGACCCAACGTCGTTGTCACAGGAAGATATTGTCGAGAATCTCGATCCCCTCGAGGCGGCGAGGTTGTCGAGGGTCAGGAATATCGGTATTGCTGCACACATCGACTCGGGCAAGACAACGGCCACCGAACGCGTTCTCTTCTACACCGGCCGTATCAATAGCATTCACGAAGTGCGCGGGAAGGATGCTGTCGGCGCAAAAATGGACTCCATGGACCTCGAGCGCGAGAAGGGCATCACCATTCAATCTGCCGCCACCTTTTGCGACTGGATAAAGAAGGAAGATGGAAAGGAGGAAAAATACCATATCAACTTGATTGACACTCCGGGCCACATTGACTTCACAATTGAAGTGGAGCGGGCACTACGCGTGCTGGACGGCGCTGTCATGATCCTATGCGCTGTTAGCGGTGTCCAGAGTCAGACCATCACAGTCGACAGGCAGATGAGGAGGTACAATATTCCCAGGATATCGTTTGTGAACAAAATGGACCGGATGGGTGCAAACCCCTGGAAAGCAATTGAGCAGATCAACCACAAACTAAGGATACCCGCCGCGGCTATCCAAGTCCCGATCGGACGCGAGGACCACTTCCAGGGTGTCGTGGATCTTGTCAGAATGAAAGCCATCTATAACGAAGGACCAAAGGGAGAAATCATCGTCGAGACGGATGAAATCCCAGCAGACCTTGTGGAGCTTTGCAAGGAAAAGAGGCAGAAATTAATCGAGACGCTAGCAGATGTAGACGACGAGATCGCAGAACTATTCTTGGACGAGCAAGAGCCGACGAAGGAGCAGATCAAGGCAGCGATTCGACGAGCGACTATATCCTTAAAGTTTACACCAGTGGTGATTGGCTCTGCCCTTGCTGATAAGTCAGTGCAGCCTATGCTAGACGCCGTCTGTGACTACCTCCCCAACCCTGCCGAAGTTGAGAATATTGCTTTAGACAAGAGGCGGAAGGAGGCCCCGGTAAAATTGGTCTCGTACAACTCGCTGCCGTTTGTTGGATTGGCTTTCAAGCTTGAGGAGAGCAACTTTGGGCAGTTGACATATATCCGAGTATACCAGGGGAGTTTGAAGAAGGGTATGAATGTGTTCAATGCCCGCACAGATAAGAAGGTCAAGATCCCCAAGATCGTACGAATGCACTCCAATGAGATGGAGGAGATCCAGGAAATCGGCGCTGGAGAGATTTGTGCTGTGTTTGGCGTAGACTGCGCTTCTGGAGATACATTTACCGATGGCGCTCTCGGGTATACAATGGTTAGTTTTTTGCCTGATGAAACGACGCCGATTGCTAATTGTCCAGACCTCTATGTTCGTTCCCGAGCCCGTCATTTCTCTATCTATCAAGCCCAAGCACACCAAAGACACCCCCAACTTCAGTAAAGCTATGAGCCGATTCACGCGCGAAGACCCAACTTTCCGAGTACATGTAGACGCCGAATCGCAAGAGACTGTCATTTCGGGAATGGGAGAGCTGCACTTGGATATCTACATTGAGCGAATGCGACGAGAATACCGCGTTGAGTGCGAGACGGGCCAACCACAAGTCGCATACCGAGAAACCATCACCAAGCGCGTAAACTTCGATCACACGCTCAAGAAACAAACTGGTGGATCCGGAGACTATGCCCGTGTAGTTGGATGGATGGAACCCAACGAGACCTTGACAGAAAACGTCTTTGAACAACAGATCTCTGGTGGCACAATTTCCGAGAAATTCCTGTTTGCTTGCGAAAAGGGCTTCAATGCCTCGTGCGCACAAGGGCCCCTCTTAGGCCACAGAGTTCTTGGTGCCTCGATGGTGATCAACGACGGAGCCACCCATGCTGTTGATTCCTCAGAAATGTCCTTCAAAATGGCAACACAACAAGCCTTCCGCAAAGCTTTCAAGGCGGGCGCCCCCCAAGTTCTTGAACCCCTCATGAAGACTACAGTCACCGCACCCAACGAGTTCCAGGGTAACGTCGTTGGACTACTGAACAAGAGAAACTCGGTCATCAACGATACGGAGACCGGTCCGGAGGATTTCACAGTCTACGCGGACTGCAGTTTGAATTCCATGTTCGGGTTCAGCAGTCAGCTGAGAGCCGCGACGCAAGGAAAAGGTGAGTTCTCGATGGAGTTCAGCCACTACAGTCCTGCGCCGCCCCAACTGCAGAAGGAGTTGATCACGAAGTACGACAAGGAGCAGAGCGGACGGAACGCTTGATTACGACCATCGACGGAAAATAGCAGATTTTGAACTTCTTGTGTTGATACCTGTCCAGCGGGTTAGGGTGCATATAGAATTTATGTTTTGGAACGTGAATGAGTCGGACGATTGGGGTACATGGGTGTAAAATATAGTGTACTTTATACATCCGCTGGAAGGTGGAACGAAATAGATATCCCCCTCCCTCTCCCATGCTCCATTCTAGAGACTCTAAACCCTCCATCGTTTTATCCATTACAACAATCTTACACATGCAACGTCCACGCACCCAAACCTACCCTTATAGATCTACTCGACATCGAATCCGGGCTTAAACCTTGAGGCAGGCCGTGCACCGTCAGCCCAGTTCTCACGAGCGAGGGAGATGGGTACCGGATCCACGTCACGTTCCAAAGTCATTCAAAACACCACCCAAGGCGAGGGTACGACTTCACAACAAGACGTCGACGGAGCTGAGCATGCTTACCTTGCCGCACCAATACCCCCTTCCGCCTCCCTAAACGCCCGTCTCACCGCCAGACTGACCTGCGCAAAGCCCACTACCTCGTTATGTCCGCCATACCTGACGACTTCCAACTCGACACTGCGGCCGGCTTCCCCCGCCACCCCTGCGTCTTCGACCTTGCGATACGCAAACGCTCCCCGCTTTACGCGCTCCCCGCCGTGGATACTGCGGCGCTCTTGTTCCGAGACGACGTTTTCCTTGCCGAGGAAGAGAGATTCGAGACCCGTGTACACGGACTCGCTGAGCTGGAACGAGATGTCCTGGTCGTTGCGCGCGTGCAGGATGCTCAGGCGCACGGGCGCCTTTGTCTCCGTGGCTGCGGTTAGCAGAGCGGAGAGCCGGTCCTGGGTCGGCCATAGATCGAGTATCTTCCGTGATACGAAGGACGAGATTTTGGGGTAGCCGCGGAGGGGGGACAGGACGGGGATTATGCCGAGGATTTTGTAGCTTTGGAGGAGGATGGGGAGACTGGGGAACGGGGCTACGAGGACTATGGCTGCGAAGGGTTCGGCGTGCGGTAAGGGGAGGTTTGGGGATGGGGCGGGGATGGCAGGAAGGAGAGGGGAGGTGGGCGTGGTGAAGTAGAGGGCTGAGGCGGCGGTTACGGCTGTACCGAGGGATTGACCGAGGAGTACGGTCCGGGTAGAGGGGTGTTGGAGGGTCGTGAGGAGGTAGGATATTAGAGAGACGCCATCGGTTATTACTAGGGATGTGGAGTTAGTGGTGGGTTTGGGACAGAGGAAGTGAGCGGAGATTTTGGGAGTACGTACGCCCGGTTTCTGTAGGGATGTGAGGAGCATTGACGAGAGTGGAGTGTCCAAAGCCTCGGTAGTCGCAGGTGAGGGTATGCGAGTGTGGGATCCCGGCTAGAGAGCGGTAAGTCGAGGTGCGGAAGCCTTGGGCGACGTGACCGGCGTTCTGCGGGAAGGTTAGATAGGTAGAAGGGGGCATTGACATTGGGAGTACATTGCCGAGATTTTGGTTATAAGAAATATTAAAACAATAAGAGGAACTACACCAAAGTACTGGGACATTGATGAAAGTCATAGAATAAGGAGACGGATGTGGAAATACGGCAGTTCAAAAAAGAAAGAGTAGAGAATAACTAACCCCATGGAAATTCACAACAACCCTACTCTCGGGATCGCTCTTTAAAAGCTTATACCCGACCGTCTTCGTCAAATCTTCCACCAGCCCCGAAGACTTCTGCACAATCTCAAGCTCGTTCTCGAGATACACATCCAGTGGGAGCACGTGCCAGCAATACAGGGTCTCCCCATCGCTCGTTTTCAGATGGAAGGGGGTTACTTGGCCCTCTGTATATATCATTAGTATAATCCATAAACAGTGAACAAGATACAAGATCGGAAACGGAAGATGAAATGGGATAAGAGTCGGGGGGACGTACTAGCAAAGCCAAAGGACTCTGGGTTTGACACATTGTGCCAGAAGCCCGAGTGCAATTTGTGCGAGTATAGGGCGCTGGAATCGAGGTCAGATTAAATATTGGGAGAGAATTTCTGCTTGTGATTACATACTGTCGTTGGAACCACGGATTGGTCAATAGAAGCAAGAAAATCGCGTAGACACCCCCTAGGCCCGCGAGGGACCAGTAGCCCTTCTTGAGGGTGGGATGGATAGACACCATGGCTCCGGTTTGGCTTTATGCAAATGTTGAAGCGAAGGAGCGTTGGAAGGGGAATAAAGTCTAGGGTATTGAAGTGCGCTTGTGCGTGTCAAATCATTGTTCCCAGCGGAGAAAAGGTTATGTTGCAGAGTCTCGCGCGCGCGCATGTCTCCGAGGTTGACGTTTGCGATAAGCTCAGGAATAAGCTTAGACACTAGGCCAAAGGGGGAAGCTACATATGAAGCTTGGCAAGCAGTACCCAACGACGTCAAATCTCCTCGTGCCTGTCTCTCTCGAAGGTTCCATGCTTTTGTTGTGTTTTGTATGAATTTTGATATCGAAGAGCCACGGGATAAATAGCGAGCGGAATTTAAAATATCGATGGATCTTTTCATTTAAGATTGTGGCGTTCATGCGACGTTGGTCAAACGTTCGGTTCCAAGATGTATCCTGCCACCATCAACTTGGCCGGAAAGAGGGAAAGGCCACAGGTCAGCGGCAATGTTGAGAGCGAAACTTGGAGCTTCCGAGCAGGATATTTGACTAAAAGGTGAGGAAATGATGTGTTCAAAGATTAGGTTTCAACATCAAGTTGAAATCAAATATATGAATAATTTCTCTACAATAAGTACTACATAATTGGCGTATAATATTTTTGGGCCCCTGCGCAAACCAGTCGACTACGGTAGAAAATGTCCAGAGTGGAGCAATTGCGTATGTGGGCTCCGTGTAATCTGTCTGTTGAAACCTAACAGGTTATAACAATTATCCGCAAAAGGCGAGTCGACTTCAGGTTTAGGGGAAGAGAGCTATTCCGGTCGTTCGGCAGAGTTCAGATTGATCCGCTGCAGAGAATAGTATTTGGACGTTCTATTAGGTATCGTTGGTGATAAGCTCATGGGATGCTAGAATTCGAGGCCCCAATGTATGCGTCGGCATCCGGAGTGACAGACGATAGTCGAGGAGTCATTTCGTTCATGCTGAATGTCATCAATTATTTCTTCGCCGCCGTCTCTGCTGGTAGTTCGACGGGCGCGAAGTTGGTTGCCGGAAGCTCTGCAGCCATAGAATTGTCCTGAGGAGTTGCCGAGCTGGTATTACTTGTCAGATAGGAAGTATCAAATGAAAGGGCACAAAACTCACGTGTACGCATGCTTTACATCCCCTTGGATGTTCTGGGCGTATTTCTGACTTTGTTGCGGTGGATAGTACTCATTGTTCGCAACTTCCACTGGATAGCTGCTCGTCCCGTCTCCCGCGTAGGCGGCTCCAGCGTTGCGCTTGGCCTTCTTGCGCCTCCAGAAAAAGAACGCAACACCGGCAAGCGCAAGTAGTACCAAGGGAATAGCAACACCAGCGCCGATAGCGGCAGAGTTCGACTTTTTCTTTGGCGTCTCTTCGGCGACTGCGGGTGGCGAAGTCGACGCGCTGGCGGCCGGCACCGAGGTTGTAGCAGCGGCTGTCGATGTGGATGTGGACGATGCAATTGTGGACGACGCGGTGAATGCCTCTCCAATAATTGTGATTGTTGAGATTTCATCCGGGAAGGAAAATGTCTCAAAGTTGGACGCGCAGTCGCAGTTGTCGCCGCAACAGAATGAGTTCGGGTTCGTATGGTTGCAGCTATAGACGTTGACGCCATTGTCATTCTTTCCCAGCTTGCCTAGAAGCAATTAGTTTCATTTTGAAGCAAGATTCAGATATGCTTGATATGCGTACCGCCTGTGCAGTGATTTGGGCAACCACCACCGATCTTCCAGCTCTTGTCTGTGCATGTGCCGCGATGATATGCTGCTAAGGAGGGATCGTGAGGATCTACAATACGTGTTAAACAGGCGGCAAACTCATCATGTAGTAGATAGTACCTGAGACGCAGAGACCATTCGACAAACAAGCTTGGCCCTTCTTGTAGCAGCAGGCTGATACCTTTCCATTCGTGCAAGCTGCACTTGTCAGTTTGGCAAAGAACGGGCAATAGAATGAACAAACCAATGTCGTCAGGAGACACGGCTCCATTTGGAAAGTAGCAAGTCTGAGCGAGCGTGCTCGCCGAAAGGGCGACGACAGTTACAAGCGCTGCAGAGAGATACATGGTGATTCTGAGTGAGCGTGACGGGAGGAACTAGATGAGATCGAAAACCGACAGCGAACGGCAGCGGGACGAGGAGCCTTAAAGCATCAATGCACGGCTTGCTAGTTGGATTCAAGTCAAGCTTTGCAGGCTCTATCCCCTGCTGTGTTGGACATGGTGCTAAGGATCGGCGAATTGGCCCCCAGCCTCACCAAATCGCAAATGGGAAATCCGTTGAAATTCCGTGATATTTATCTTTTATCCAGGCAAGAGAGTCGCGCATGGTGTGGCCAAAGCCGAGGCCATTCAAGTCGTCTTTCCGATCCTGTTGTAAATCATGATGGGGAGGGATATCACGCCTGCTTGGTAGAGTTCACCGCACAGCGGAGTATCTCGGATCTGGCACAAGAAGCGTGAAACTAGGTGTTCGGCATCCTGATACAGGCCAATTCAAGGATGTCGCCCCATGCTCCTTGGCGATAATAGAGGGTACTCTGCACAGAACTGAAAATAGAAAACAGCCGACCGGGGAGCAATAGAAGACAGAAAAGTATAGGGACAAACGGGCATACGATGGCTAGGCCAGTAGGACTTCAATTGAGTTCGCTCGGCCAAAGGGGCATGCACTGTGTACATGTGGCAGGGTCTTCATGAAATGTTCCGTGGAATTGTCCGTCGAGATACACCCCGAAGGCAGGCCTCAGGAGGTGGCCTCGGAAGCGCCTGCACCATATTCTGCAGATCATGGGGCTAAGGCGAGGTGGGGTTAGCTCGCTGTGGCTGGCGCGAACCAAAACTTCGGGACGCGGTGAGGCTGTAACTCTTAGCTCTGCCACCGTCCTCGACTCCACCAAAACAACATCGTCATCCTAATAATACTCACCATCCATCGCCACTGCTCGCAGCAAGCCCATTCTACGCAGACCGCCATGTCCGAGCCGCGACGGTCGACGCGCACACGAGTCCGGGAGGATGCGCCGCCCGAGACGCCCAAGGAAACGCCTACCAAGCCGGCAGCAAAGTCGTCGCTGAAGCGCAAACGGATGAGTGTGGTCGCGAAGGACTCAACGCCGGCTACTTCAATAGACGAATCATCGCAACAGGCCCCGAAGCATGTATTGCCGATCAGAGTGGCAGAGGGCGAGCCGCTGCCGACACTCCCAGAACCGCAACCGCTGCATCTGCCAGCTCGCGAATATCAAGACATCCAGCAGAGGTGCGCTATCCCTGCCGTTTCTGCAATCAAGGCGCTAACTTAGTGTAGCGGTGTGCTCAGTGCTTCTCTCCATCGCTCCCGTGCAATATGGACGTCGGGGTCCAACTTCAGGTTGTTCCATGCCCTGTTCATCCCGCCGAAAAAGGTCGCCGACCGCAGCGACGAGGACAAGCAGAACATCCAGAGACAGAAGGAGATCGTGCGGAACTTCCCGCAGGTGGGTGGCTCGGTGGAGACACTACTAGTTATCGAGCCACATACGTTTCCCATCAGGCTCTATGGCCCTCGAGAGATGATGCGGGCAACGCAGAAGAAAGCTCCGACGTATGGCCAATGGCCCAACCACAACCAATACTCCCCATATCAACAGAACAACACGGCTCCCACCCCACCATATGCGAAACCTCCTACATCGCAACAGCGACCCGCTCCACCCAAATTAGTACAACAGAAACCACAGACACCAGTGCCTCGTGCGAACACAATGCCGGCGCCACGTGTGAATACAACTCCCGCGCCTGATCCCGTCATTCATATGCTGGCACAGCGAGCAGGGACGGATCCCGAATTGAAAGCCGTAATGAAGATTGTAGCAGCGGGCCAGGCGAGCAAAGAGCAGCTTGAGTTCTTTCAAGGACATATCAGCGAGTTGACAAACATATTGCAGAAGCAGAAGGAAGCAGCGGCAAAAGCTGCTCCAACTCCTCCACCACCGCCGCCGCCGCCACCACCACCTCCGGTTGTCACGCCCACTCCACCACCTCGGCCGCCTGTTGTACAGCCAGCTCAGCAACCGCAACACATAGCGAAGCCCTTCTCCCCTGCTCCAAACGTAGCGTATCAGCCACAGATGGCACCTACACCCCCCAACCAGTCACACCATCAGAACCCCTACAATCCTACGTATAGCCACCCTCAGAATGTTGCCCCGTATGGCCCTGTCAGTCAGCCTCAACGGCCGTCTTATCGACCGCTTGTGTTTGATTTTCTAGAAGGAAATGGAGACAAGTTTTACTTTCCCTCATATAGCTTCATGGAGTGGCTTCCAAACAATCAAGGAGTGAAGTTCTCATTCCTGATCACCAAAATGAAGCCCAAACCGAAACCGAACACAATCACAAAGGAAAGTGCTCCCTCAACGCCAGCACCTAAGTCTGCTCCCGCGCCCACGCCAGAACCGACCCCAGTGACCACCCCGCATGCACCTACGACAGCCAATAGCAATCTGAGCTCCCTCACACCCGCACCATCTCAGACTATTACCCCAATGCCAGCACCCGCGCTATACGTTCCTCCCCCCCGCATCGAAGATTTCGACGAGAAGAACGACATCAAAGATATTGATTTCTACCAACCTGTCACAGCCACCATCTTCACAAACAACTATGAGATCCTACATGCACTACCTCGCGCCGTGCGCCCTCCCGACGCGGTTGAAAAGTACATGGATGAGGTCTTCGATGCTTGCGAACGGGCCAAGGAGACGTATCTCGCCTTCAGACTGCCCAAAGAGGGCGCCGCAGAAATTGAAGCTGAGGAGAGGCGGATGAAGGAAAGTGCTGATGCAAAATTGGCTATATCAACGCCTGCGGCGGATGTTGTCATAGGAGGAATGGGGATGCTAGAGAAGAAGAGGACGGCGGGTAGACCAAGGAAGAGTCTAGCCGGGTAGAGTAGAAGGTCTATGCCAGGAAATCTGTCAGCAATCTGGTGTGCTACATGTGGCAGTCCACAGGGAATTATGAAGTTCACGTTCATCATAGATAACGAGCTGTAAGAGTGCAGCATGATGGAGTTGCACGTGCTCGTGTAGGATGGATATATGGGGGATGTGCAGGGCTCCATAAAATACTTGATACCCAGCACCATTATATGTACAAATTTTGCGCATTTGCCTCTTGCACTTGGACGAAAAGTCTCAAACGTCGAAACTAATAATATCACTGCCAGGTACGTGTTTTACCGCTCTCGAAATTGCGAGGGCACCTTTGGACATACAAGTGAAGGAAATCGTGCAGCTCTGACGCGGTCGCGAGTGCTAGCTGCACGTGATTGAGCTTGCCAACTAACGCGTGTAGCTGCCTTGGCGTGGATCGTCTTTGCGAGCTCGCGCCTAAGCTCCACCTCAACGACATTTATCGACTCTCGATCCACCCTCCTCCTCTGCGCAACACCGTCGTCAACATGTGAGTTTACTCTTTCATTGCTTGCAGCCAAGGCTGCGCATTCTCGAGTAAAAGCTAATATCATGCCAGGGAGACCTTCCACGACATCTACCTCAACTTGTCCAAGAAGCATGGCGTTGCTCGGTTCGCAGAATCAGGCTGGGGCTGGAAACCCTCTTCCGGCGGCGACACCTTTACCCTGGACCAGTCCCAGATCGTACAAGCACAATGGAGTCGAGCGGCACGGGGCTATGAGGTGAAGCTGCTCTCGCGGGCGGACGGCATTATCCAGCTGGACGGTTTCAAGCAGGAGGTGAGTAGAAATGACACCCTCTACAAGGTAAAGGCTAAAAGGGCCAGGAATTCGATCGCGTAGCAAAGGTCTTCAAAACTTGGTACGGCATCAACCTGGACAACCGAGAGCACGCTCTACGTGGCTGGAACTGGGGAAAGGCAGAATTCGGAAAGGCGGAGCTTTCCTTCAACGTCGCAAATCGGCCCGCCTTCGAGGTTCCCTATACCGAGATCTCGAACACCAATCTGGCGGGCAAGAACGAGGTGGCCGTGGACTTCTCTCTTCCCGCTGACGACAATGACACTGGTACGAATGGCAGTCTTGGGGGCGCGCGGTCGCGAGGAAAGAAGTCAGGCGGGGCGAAAGATCAGCTCGTCGAGATGCGCTTCTACATACCCGGTGTCGCGTCCAAGAAGGAAAAGAGGGAAAAGAAGGAAGATGGTGCAGAGGGTTCCGATGACGACGAGGGAGAGGAACAGAACGCCGCCAATCTCTTCTACGAGACCCTCATGGACAAGGCAGACATTGGTGAGGTTGCAGGCGACACGTTTGCCACCTTCCTGGATATCCTGCACTTGACTCCTAGGTTTGTTCTAACGTCTTACGTGCGTGAAGCAGCGCTGACTTTCAACAGAGGTCGTTTCGACATTGATATGTATGAAAGCTCGTTCCGGCTGCGAGGCAAGACATACGACTACAAAATCCAGTTCGACGCCGTCAAGAAATTCATGGTCCTCCCGAAGCCTGACGATATGCACACGCTAATTACCATTGGCCTCGATCCTCCACTGAGGCAGGGCCAAACGCGATATCCGTTCCTAGTGATGCAATTCAAGCGAGACGAAGAGGTCAATCTTGACTTGAACATGAAAGAAGAGCTGCTCGCAACTCAGTACAAGGACAAGCTCATATCGCACTACGAGGCGCCTATATCTGTCGTAGTGTCGGATATATTCCGAGGCCTCAGCGGTAAACGCGTCACCAAGCCCTCCAAGGACTTCATTAGTCACCACGAGCAATCAGGCGTGAAATGCTCGATCAAAGCGAACGAGGGCCACCTGTTCTGCTTGGACAAGGCCTTCATGTTTGTGCCCAAACCAGCGACCTATATCAGCATAGACAACGTTGCATCGGTGACCATGTCGCGTGTTGGAGGGGCCATGGCAGCAAGCCGAACGTTTGACATCACATTCACTATGAAGGGAGGGGCGGCTGAGCATCAATTCAGCAACATCAACCGGTGAGTCACATGGTACGACAAAGGGCGGTGCAGAGGTGAACTAACGTCTATCACAGTGAGGAGCAGCAACCACTCGAGAACTTCTTCAGGGCCAAGAACATCAAGACAAAGAATGAAATGGCAGATGACGTAAGAGCTCACATCCCACGTGGTTTATTGCACATGATGGCGCTAACGATATACTCAACAGTCGGGGGCAATCCTTGCAGCAGCGCTCCAAGACGACGATCTTGCATCCAGCGACGACGGCGGAGCCGCAAATCGCGGAAGCGCAGACGAGGATGACGAGAGTGTGGACGAGGACTTCCACGCAGAATCGGAATCGGAAGTTGGCGAGGAATTCGACGAGGATCACAAGAGCAGCGGGTCCGACAGTGACTCTGAGATGGCGGATGCGGACCCGGACCCGGAGAGTGTCGCAGAGGGAGAGGGAGAGGGCGAGGGTGAGGAGGAGGAGGAGGAGGAGAAAGCGCGGGAGCCGTTGGTAGAACGGCCGAAGAAGAAACAGAAGACGTCGAAAAAGTAATTGGAGCATGGTCAGCGGTTCCCGCATGGAGACGGCGACAACAAGCGGTGACGGATAGGCTTGCCGAAGAATGGCCGCATGTTCGAAAATTGTTCTATTCGAAGCATGGGTGGGAGCTGGCGAGCTCTGGCGGGCTGGAGGCGTCTCCGGGCGACATGATTAGATATACACATTGGACAGTCGAAACGTAGGCTAACGCAGGCCAAAAGGGGCGCTGGCCACAGTGCGCGGCGTAGGGGTCGAGACGGACCGAGCGACGTGAGCAATGGCAGGGCTGGGGCTGGCGATAGTGGCAATGGTAGCGGGCCTTCCGAGCGATCCCCCAAGCCGTGGTGTGTGGTGATGTGTGGTGATGTGTGGTGGAGTGGAGGGGGGTGGTGTGCCCGTCCACGTGTGCCCGTGTCTTTGATGTGCATGCAGCCGCATGCAGCGAGTCGGCCATGAGTCGCGAGGCCGCTCGATGGCTTCCCCGGATCTGGCTGCTCGATTGCGAATGCGTCTGACGCAGCCCAGGGCGGCGAATGGCGCAGCTAGGGCAAGCCATCAGCTCGACATGCGCGCAGAGTGAAGGTCGGCCCGCTTGGCGCAAACCACGGCAGACCCCGCACTGGCACCTCCAGCCAGCAGCCACCAGCGATGAGGGCCGTCGCGGGCCTGCGACCACTGCTCGACCATCGCCATGCTCCCGTACATATACCGCAGCATATATGGCACCTGGCCGCTCGCCGCGAGCACTCCCCGCCCCGACACGCCAGAAGCCCCGTCCCCCACCGCCCGACATGCGCTCGCGAACCGGATGGTAAGTCATTTCCCACCCCCCTCCTCCCTCCTCCCTCCCTCGCCGAGCCCGCTCTGACTGCGCCGCTCTCCAGCTTGACCTGTCGCCAGCGGAAGCTGAAGTGCGACGAGAAGAAGCCCTCGTGTGGCCAATGTCGGAAGGCGGCGCGCGAATGCATCCCCAGCTCCGGCATAGTCTTCCGCCACCAGCACAATGCCTCGATGAACGGCGATGAGTCGGGCGACGAGAACACGCTCAAGGGCTTCTACGCGTACAAAAACACCTTCGACGACGAGACCGTGTGGCTGGACATCCCAAGCCACGGTGAGGTCCCCGACATCCCCCCCCCAATGTGCATCTTCTAATCACCTCCCTTCAAGTGACCTTCGTCAACACAACGAACCCGTATCTCGACCCCCTCACCCCAGAATTCGACAGCGTGTCCGTCACGTCAATGGACTCCCCAGCACCTTTTGACCCCCGTACCGTGACCTCCTGGCCTACCGGCACAAGCACGCCCTCGAGCTTTGGCCCCGATCTTCTCAGTCGCTCAGCCACCCGTGTGCCCTCGTACTTTACTCCTCCCGAGTTCGAACCCCAACCTTGCTTGGAGAATGTCGCCATGCTTCAATCGCCGCCAACCTCGGCTGCGGGGACTCCTGCCTCGCCGCGAGGCTCCATCTCAAACCATCATCTCCATTCCATTCTGGGCAACTCCTGCATGACGCCTCCACCCATTGACCCGCGCCTCACTTCGCCCTTTGATGTAACACGCGATCACATCCCCCGCTCGAATTCGGCCGCCCGACACACGCCTTCCCGTGCTACCATCGACCACCCGACCGAGCAAGATCACGAGATTGCTTTCCTTCTAAGATGGTTCTCCGAGGGTCCTGGATACTGGATGGACCTCTTCGATCTAGGGACGTACTTCGCTTCGTACGTGCCCGTCAAAGCCCGCGAGAACGCGTTGCTGAGGTACTCGGCTCTGGCATACTCGGCAAAGGCTCTTGCGCGTGTTCAAGGCCGAAAGCCGGTCATGGGAGGCAGCGTAACACACCAAGCATGCATGGAGCTGTACCCCGACGCCCACTCGGTTGACTGGTATCACAAAGCTACTCAATACTACGACACAGCCGTGTCTCTTCTGCTCCAGGCTTTGAAAGAAGAATCTGCCCCTGCCTCTGAAGCCGAGTCGGATTGCGAGAAAGGGCGACATCATCGTGGCATAAGCTACAGCGCCGACGGGCCTACTCCCAAACTTCGACGCACTTCCAGCGGCACGACATACAAAACCAACTCCGATGAGATTCTCGCAGCTTCGGCAATACTATGCGTCTACGAATTTCTGGACGCTTCTGTCCCTGAATGGGCGAAGCATCTCAATGGCGCAAAATCTCTACTGGTCATTGCGCAAGAACGTATGATGCCTCTGCAGATGCCAACACCGAGTTCGGCGATTTCTTCTGCCAACCTTGGGTTCATATCGAAAGCTCGGAGGGCGACATTCTGGAACATTGCGAGGCAAGACATGTTGGCAGCTTGTAAGTTTTGTCTCCGTTCAGGGAGATGCTGGTCTAACGTTTCTTTCAGTCATCAACAAGACTCACACGCGTCTCGACACGGAGGACCTGACCCTCTGGAAGGAAGCAGGTCTTTTAATCGACGACCGTGGATTTATTCTACCCAGCAATACAACTGAGAGCGGCTACCCCGAAGGCGAGGAGATGATGAAGGAAGATCTCATCTGCAATGCCCTCGTCTGGCTCATGGCCAAACTCGTCAACTTCATGGCAGCTGGTGATGATCTTGAATTGGGACTGGGAACTTCGTGGGCGGGCGTAAACCAACGAACCTTGCTCGACTACTGGTACCACATCAGACAACAGTTCCAAACATGGTATGATGGACTTCCGGTCACGTTTCAACCATGTGCCAGGATCGAATCCTCTCGCACGCAAGAAAAGAACAACGCGCTTTTTCCCGAAGTTTGGTACAGCATCCCCATGTGTGCCTCAACCATGCAGTGCTATCACATGAGTCAGATACAACTGCTCATGAACAAGCCGCACGAATCGACACAAGGCCGCACCACAGTCTGCGCCCGACTCAATTCGTACCATTCTGTCCTCGCCGCTTGCCAAGTCCACAGTCGCGAAATCGTAGGCATTTCCCTGGCCCGTCCAGATGATGCCGTTCGCATCCATTCGGTCCAGCCCTTATTCACCGCCGGACAATGCCTCAGCGATCCTAGTGAACGCCAGGTAGTCTTGAATCTTCTCCGTGCCATCGAGACGGACATTGGCTGGGCAACCGATTACAGGGGACGACAGCTGATTCAACAATGGCAATGGAGAGAAAACGAGGAGTCGCTTGTTCCATGAAGAGACTACAGAAATCTCGACCCCATGCAAGAAAGAAATCGCTCAACACTAAGATATTGCCCCTGAGACCCGAGAGCCCAAATTCACGAGACGAGCCAAGGATCCGTGTTCTGACCTCGTCCACACCGCAACATACTAGCGCCCATGCGCAAGTGTCCCTTGACCGCCTCCGAAGAGTTTCAAACATGATCGATTTCATACTGTTATAGACATGATGGATTTCATACCGTTATACACATGATGGATTTCATACAGTGCCAGTAGCGCACTACAATCAGTCGAGAGGGTTGGATACATTAGAGGAGCATCATGAAATGCCTGATCCGACCCGACGCAAATTAAAAAGTCGTCGTCGTCCGTCGTCGTATAGGCCACCAAAGTTGGAAGAAATTCGTATTAGAGGATACCAAGTAGCGCACATAGAATTAGATTGATACCACATGTCCACATGCCCACATGTCCACATGTCCACGGAGACGCTTCATATTCACAATATACATTGCTGGGGTAGTCCCTCCCCCATGCCTGTTGCTCGAGAAGCCATAAGAGGCAATAATGACGACCAGATAGATGCAGGTGAAGGTGATCAGCATGTTCAAAAAGGCTTCCTCGCCGGTGGTAGGTCCGGAATAGAAACCAATTTCTTCTCCCCGAGTTTTTCCCTATAGTCCGGGGCACCATTTGCAGAGAACGGGAAAAGAAGGAAGAAGAAAAAAAGAAAAAAAAAAACGTGGCACCTTGCTCGTGGGCCACCGACGTGCATTGCATGTGCATGGGGGGGGCTTCCAAAGTCGAGAAAAGGGAGGGCATCGTGGGCGATTCGCCGTTCGCTGTCCCGATGCTCTTCTCTCTCCGAAGTGCGCCCGACTAGAACGCTTGTCGACGACCATGACCCGCAGAACATGTGGAACCCTTGCCCGCATCATGCTTGTTCTGCCATCGCTGCCTTCCCCCGTCCCTCTCGCCTTTCGCGCCCGGAAGCAGTCTAACCCATCCATCCAACGGATGGCCATCCGACACTAGCTCCGCAGAGCGATCGGCCCATCAGCCCGACG
>MU002145.1:0-35254 GCA_010093585.1 Melanomma pulvis-pyrius CBS 109.77
CTCTCCACCATGACCGCCTCCAACGGTACCAGCACCGTCCACGCCGGCAGCAAGGTACCCCCCCTCCACCCCTCATCCGCCGCAGTTCCGCTCCTAACACGCCCGCTCGCAGGGCACCTTCCTCTTCACCTCCGAGTCGGTCGGCGAGGGCCATCCCGACAAGATCTGGTCAGTACCCCTCGTCTCGCGCCCCCAAGGCCGGCCTTGTTCCCGGAGTAACTCTCGCTCCGCGGCGTTGCGTCCAAGCTCGGGAGCAATTGTTCGTGAGACGGCGTGCTGACGCCCCCCCCCCTCTAGCGATCAAGTCTCCGACGCCATCCTCGATGCCTGCCTCCGGGAAGACCCGCTCTCCAAGGTGGCCTGCGAGACGGCCACCAAGACCGGCATGGTCATGGTCTTCGGCGAAATCACCACCAAGGCCCATCTCGACTACCAGAAGATCATCCGTGGCGCCATCAAGGACATTGGCTACGACAGCTCCGAGAAGGGCTTCGACTACAAGACCTGCAACGTGCTGGTTGCCATTGAGCAGCAGTCGCCCGACATTGCCCAGGGTCTGCACTACGAGCAGGCACTCGAGCAGCTCGGTGCCGGTGACCAGGGCATCATGTTCGGATATGCCACCGACGAGACCCCCGAGTTGCTGCCCTTGACCCTCCTGCTCTCCCACAAGCTCAACTCGGCCATGAAGGAGGCCCGCAACGACGGAAGCCTGCCATGGCTGCGCCCCGACACCAAGACCCAGGTCACGGTCGAGTACCGCCACGATGGCGGTGCCGTTGTCCCTATCCGCGTCGACACGGTTGTCGTCTCCGCCCAGCACAGCGAGGCCATCACCACCGAGGAGCTCCGAAAGGAGATCAAGGAGAAGATCATCAAGAAGGTCATCCCAGCCAAGTACCTTGATGACAGGACCACCTACCACGTACGTTTGCAGGCCAATTAGCGTGTTTCACAGACTGACGTTGACCAGATCCAACCCTCCGGCCTCTTCATCATCGGTGGGCCCCAGGGTGATGCCGGTCTTACTGGCCGCAAGATCATCGTCGACACCTACGGCGGATGGGGAGCCCACGGTGGCGGTGCTTTCTCCGGAAAGGACTACTCCAAGGTCGACCGCTCCGCCGCGTACCTTGCCCGCTGGATCGCCAAGTCGCTCGTTACCGCAGGATTGGCCCGCCGCACCTGCGTGCAGCTCTCGTATGCCATCGGTGTTTCCGAGCCTCTGTCTCTCTTTGTCGAGACGTACGGAACCTCTGAGAAGTCTTCCGAGGAGCTGGTCGAGATTATCAGGAATAACTTTGACCTGCGCCCGGGAGTCATCGTCAAGGAACTCAACCTGACGAACCCCATCTACAACACCACGGCCAGAAACGGCCACTTCACCAACCAGGACTTCACTTGGGAGAAGCCCAAGGCTCTGAAGTTCTAATTGTACAATATTGTACGCATGAGTGGATGAATCAACTTCATCTACGAGGTCAAGATTTATGATGATATGACACACATATCTTTGGTGGGCAAAATTCGTCTTTCAACAAGTTCGGCGTCGGGAGGGGATATACCCTTGATACTTTCAAAAGTTTTTCTACATTCATCATCTGGAAAGGCTTTTCCCGAGTCAAATATAGAGACCCGCCCTCTGGGGGGCCTGATGGACATTCGGCTTCGCATAAGCCTGGCGTTTTGGAGAGTTCAACACTTTTGGACCTAGATACCTAGTTATTAGGTGGGACAGCATCTAGCAGAGTTCTTTGGGATCAAGAGATCAGTCTCGTCTCCGCTACCAGGGCCATGCCTTGGGTAGACTAATATATCCATTATATGGCAATTGCTCATGTACTATCTCGTGCTGAGAGTAATTCTCCATTGACACAGCCACGACCAATGCTTGCCGCTTCTGTGTTGAAGATTGATGTTGCACGCTATTTTCTCTGTAGGACTATCGTAAGCAATTGACAATTAACAGGACCTCGGAGCCGAACTGGTTCTTAATGGCGTGCACAGCCACAGATTCCAGAAACGTCATTCAACAATCATTTGATTTGGAAGCTAACGCCACACAGCCATTGATGCGCCTTAAGTAACAAGACCTCACTCAAGCGCACTTCCTCACTTCCACTCTTCCCTGTTTTCCCCTACCACATTCCACAACAGCCCACCACCTTCGACATCAACCCTTGCAATCACATCCCCGCAGTTGACGTTTGCAACGTCAAACTCCAGCGTCAAAATGTCGACGTCACATCCACCGGACACCTTAGCGCCCCCTCCATCATACGAAGACGCCACCCATTCGACGGGAGGTTCGAGTACACCAGCACGCATATCCACTGAGGGACCCGCCGCAAACACAACGCGCAATGGTATCCCACCAGACCGGCGCCGCTCCATGGAAGACGAGAATCGCCCGCTACCGCGGGGCTGGATTCGACAATTTGACGCACAAGAGCAACACCAATTCTTCGTCGACACGACTACAAATCCCCCGCGCTCGATATGGGTGCATCCGTATGACGACCCGGAGTTTCTAGCTACGTTGAGCCCCGAGGAGAGGAGAAAATATAGCAGACTGCATCGCACGATGACGCTGGATGATTTGGCGGCGGAGAGTAGTGATGATGAAGCCGGAGGCCATGGCCAGCACCAGAGACAGCATGGAGCAGCATCTGCGGCTCTGCCAGCAAGGCCCAAAGACGACAACCCAAAAGGGATTCACAAATTCGGCCGCAAGATGAAGGATAAGCTCACCGCATCTACGCACGAGGAGCGCGAAGCCCAGCGCCGCGAGCGCGAAGAAGCCGAACGCCGCGCCTACATCGCACACATGCAGGCCCGACAAGCAATGATCCGGGCGCTGGAGACCGGTCAGCCCCAGTTCTTATGCAAGGATGCGCAGGGGCGAGACGTGTATATCGAGCCGCCGAATGGGCCCGCGGTGCCGAGGGGCGCTATGGGATGGAATCCATATCTGCAGGGCCCGTATGCGGATCCCAATAATCGATTTGTGAGGCCGGTGGGGCCGTACGGACGGAGGCCTGGTTATGGGTATGGGGGTGGGTTGGGGGCACCGGTTGCGGCAGGTTTTTTGGGGGGCGCAGTGTTGGGAGGGCTGTTGTTCTAGGGACTGAGAGGAAAAGTTGGGAAAGATGGGGGAAGAGAAATTGATTCTTGTCCCTTCGGGAGGGAAAACAAGACAATTCAGTCAGGATGGAGAAGTTGTCTTACCAGTTGCTAGAAACTGCTTCACTTTATCATAGTTGAAGACGTTCGGCCCGGTACACTTCATTCTGTGGACAGAAGGGCAAATTATCAATTATCCTAGCTTTCAATAGAAAAGAAGATATCTAATAGTCATTGTGCTTTACCCATCATGGCGTTCAAGAGCCGACAAATCTCCAACGATATTACCTCGTAGGTGTCAAGGTGCAGTATATGCGTTACTCCTAGATATTTACGCTCTTTATACAGCAAATGCGGTCCGTCTTCCCGCTACTCGGGCTTACTACCCTTTCGCTAGCTCTCATAGATGATGAACTAGACCGAAATCCATGTGTTTGAAAGCGTGTCAAGTTGGTACGGGCATGTGTTATAATCACCCTCCAACCCCCCCCCCCCGGGTCCTTCGCTTTCGGTGTTAGTTGTGCAACGTCTTTTTTGATAGTCCATGAGCTATACAAGATCGTAGGCGAATTTATGAGTGGTTAGAGCTGAATTGGCGATTTTGTCGCTTTTAGTCCCGAGAGATGTGGGGTGGCAGTAGAGAAGGTTGAGTCTAAAATTGCACTTCGGCGCCTACTTCTAATTACGAGTTTGACAGAAGAGGATGAATGACGGCAGCTAATACGGTACGAGTAACATCTTAGAGATTAATCATGGTATAGAGACGTGAATGCTCAAAGAGGTAAGGCCTGCCAATTTAGCGAGCCTTTAGTTCGGACAGCATGTTCTTTCTTCGATTTTACCCTCTGCACTCCATACCATTCTACATGACATCCTTCTTCTTACTCTATTGGGATCCAGTCTTTTTCAATATCCTTGCTCGTAAAGATAATCTCTCATTATCACGGACGAGCCTTGGCACTAGTTACGACCCCCCTGCTGCTGATCAATCGAGATTGAGTATCAGGGCGGACGCTCGGTTAACTCACGGGCTGGGGAGATGTCAAGCTTTATATCCTCGCGCGCCCAACTTCAAAATTTGATGACCAGGGCTGAACTTCCTCTCCATGACTAGCCAAATGGAGGGATTTCCTAACGACGACGAGCTGAGGGTATACTTCGGCAACAGCACACCTGCAGCTCTAAATGCTGGATATGGTGACTGGACCACGACTTTTGGGTGTAACGATGGAGCTTGGATTCATGCAGCGGATGAAGCCCCGTTGCATGCAGGTACGGAGCTTGCGGATACGACACTGTGAGTTATGGTCCCAAATTCGCTACGTATACCCTATTTGGGACCCTGTTGCCGCTTGTATGCACTATAACCCGAAGATTGTCCCACCAGCTCGGATTCAAATATACAATTACCTTATTAGGCGTTCCCTTTTTACAGATCTCTCTTGATTGTTTTACAAGAAGTCGATTCTAATTATGAACTTAGGCCGCCCACAGCTAATGGAGAGCTACTACATCAGCAAAGCGACTTTCTCCCCTGTCCATTTGTGGATCCGAGCATTTCAAGCATTCCACCCGATGATATTTCGCTCAACTCTGCAGACTTTGCTATGATGGACGACTTTTGGGCAGTGCTTCCCGATCCAGGTTTCCCAACTCTGGAGTTCTGGGATCCGTCACTTGAGACTGTTCAACCACACTTCGAACCTTTGCCCCTAGCCCCCGCTTCTTCACTCCCCATGCCATCTACCTCGCCAGAGGAGGAGATCCGAGAAAATGGTAGAAAGAAGAGGAGAAGGATCCCACCAGCAGCGAAGACATTACTCGAAGACTGTTTTGAGGAACACAAGGCGAACCCTTATATCCCTCAACGCAAAATGAAAGAGTTAGCCAGTCAAACTGGTTTATCACTACAGCAGGTTCGGACATTCTTCGCCAACGCTAGGGCCCGAAAATTGCCTCCAGTTCCTGGCTCACCCAAGCAAAAGAAAAAGAGTGCGAACAAGGACATCCTTGGCTCTATAAACGTGCAACAGGACCCAATGCAACGCTTTCTCTCTAGCTCTCCCGAGGACGAAGGAATTTCTGAGGAAGCGGTTCGAAACGCAGCCAACAGGACAAGCCAAACCAGCTCATCTGCTATCCTTAGAAGCGAATCGGGCGATACGGATGCCATCTCAGTTTCTGATACCAATTTCAGTAGCAATTCAGGATCCGGGTCTTCCCAGGCGAGTATTGATTCTACAAACAGCCGAGGGCCCCGTAGAGGACGGAAGAGGCAACGTGAGCCTACACAAAACACGGTTGCAGAAGTTGTTCGAAAGCCTAGCGACCCGAACAAGAAATATCAGTGCACGTTCTGTACCTCGGACTTTGCGCAGAAATTCGACTGGCGACGCCACGAAGAATCAGTACATTTTCCCCAAAAGCAGTGGATTTGCATGCCTGATGGGCCTACCTACAACGCCACTGATGGTCTCCGTTGCGTCTTCTGTGATGAGCACAACCCGGACGACAAGCACTTGGAAACACACAACTCCAATACTTGTCCTACGTTGAGCTTGTCCGCTCGCACTTTCCTGAGGAAAGACAAACTTGTACAACACCTCACGCAGGTTCATCGTTGCTGCCAATTCCCCAAAAGAATTCAATATTGGTGTCTGCCCATCAAGCGAGCTGTCACCCCTGTATGCGGATTGTGCGGGTTGATACTTTCCGACTGGGAAACAAGGGTCGAGCACATCTCTTCCCACTTCCAGAATGGTCTTGATATGGATAAGTGGATACTAGACCACCCGGGAGGAGTCATGGCACATTCTCCTACTGGCTCGGACGAGTCTATTCAACTCATGTGTAACCCGGTTGTAGATCCAGACGGAGAATTCCAATGTGAGGTCTGCCCTGATCGCTTCAGCAGACTCTCCCATGCCATCTTCCACTACCGCCAGAGACACAATATTTATTCAGGCCAGGACAGAGTGTTCATGCATGTCATCACATGGCCATCAACCAAACCACCACTGGCATCGAGAAAGGAACTGACGGATATGGCACAAGCGAATTTTGGCATGAAGTTGTTCCAGAAAGGGAACCATAGTCGTGCAAAGAGCATATCGCAGATAAAGAGACCGATGATACCACTGCTTAAGAAGACAGTTGTTCAAAGAAACGGCGAAGCTGATCAGGAAACTAGCGGACCTATCACTCCTAGCGCATCTACGCCTACTTTCATTGACAACTCATCTTCAAGTAGACCGTCCACCCAAAGCCCAATTCCGGGTTTAGATACACAGAGGAACGAAATGTTGAAAATACGGTTCAAGTACAAACTGAACCCTCTATATCATCAAAACTCAGAAACCCCAGCCCAAGGCCACAACAAACTGAACAACGACTCGACGATATCACAGGGTGGTGCCCTCACTCGTCAGACAGAACATATCTCGGCAGCCTTCATGAGCCAAGCCGACCCAAAGAATCCCGATGGTTCGCCTCAGCCTGTGCCGACCTATCTTCGCAAAGGAGCTTCTACGCACTACTCAGCCAACAAGCCGAGGGTGGCTTCGCTTCTATCACAGCAGCACTTCGAGGCTATGCATCTGCCTACTAAAAACATGATCGACAACCCAATACCACCGCAAACCCTCTTTCAACTAACGCCACAGTGCCCCGGTACCTCTACATCAATACCCCAAGACATACCCTGGCCGGACGCCCTCCACGAAACTCATCACTTGTCAGTACCCACAGACCACAACACCGCCAATCCCCCAAGACCAAAACGCACGACTCGCCTCTCCAGCGCCTCCATGTCCCCGCCACAGCCGGTATCCGAGAATGAGACATGGATGCCGAGCAATTTCCCGCAACAGGATCCCAGATCTGTGGTCCTGGACACGGATCCAAGCGCTCTACCTATGGACAGTGTCGCCAATGCAATTGCGGAGTCTCTGGTGAATAGGTCTTGCTTGGGTAATAGTGCGCAGTACCAGTGTTGGAACGGTCAGACGCGGAAACCGGGTAGGGGTGGTGTGCAGCCTGAAGACTGATATGGGCATGGGCGTGACGGAGATGGTATAGAGCACAACGGAGTGGAATGGGACTAGAGCGGAAATTCTACAGGGTGGTGTCGTGGTCTGGGAAGGGTATAGTAGGACTACATGTCTAGCATAAATCCGAAAAGAATTGTAAGAGGCTTGGAATAGCAATCTAATCTTCATCCCATCCTCACAAGTCCTTTCCACAACCCAAGAAATACTGCGCGGGCTCATTTCCGCCCGGAGCAGGCATCAGAGCACGCGTCGCTTCCCAGGCGCTGGAGGTGGAAATCGCCCAAGTTCGTAAATGATGAAACGACAGAGCAGCACGAGAGAGAGACGTAAGATGGATGTCGTGAGTGACGAGAAGGAATTGTCGCTGATTTTTTGCAATGGCCTGGTGACACACGGACGTGCGTGCGGCGAGCTTGCGACACACGCCGGAAAACTTACTGCATATATATCCATTTAGAGCACCATCAAGAAATCGAAAATAGCAGAATGTATCACTTGGTGAGATTCGATTGCTATATTTAGGACACCAATGGGGTCGTGGGTTCGATTTGCGTTCTCCTCAATCTGGGGCGCAACACATTAATTTGTTTTTTTGCGGTTTTTTGGGTTGTTCTAAGCTAGCATAAATAAATATAGACATATATCTAGTATGCAATTAAAAGAGAATATTACTCTAAACGCTAATTTAATTCTATTCATTTCTTTACTCGCCTCTCTCTCTCTCTCTCTCTCCCTCTCTCTGTGCACCAACTAAAAAACACTAAAGTGTTGTTACTGTATATATGTCCATTCAGAGCAACATCAAGAAATCAAAAGTAGCAGAAAGTATCATAGGGAGAATTTGGCTATATATCGGGACACACGGGTCGTGGGTTCGATTTGCGTTCTCCTCAACCTGGGGCGTATTTCTTTAAAGCATTCAAGAAATGTTTTTTTATATATATATTAGTTGTTCCGAGCACCCCAAATGCCATCCTATTCTATCCCATTCCTATTTTTAAACTTTGCGTTTCTATTCTATTTCCATTATTCCTCTCTTCTACCCTCTACACACACACACACACACACACACACTAATTAAAACACCAAACTTTTGTTGCTGTATATATATCAATTTAAAGCAACATCAAGAATTCGAAAATAGCAGAAAGTATTATGGGTAAGATTCGTTGCTATACTAGGACACGCACACAGGGTCGTGGGTTCGATTTACGCTCTCTCCAATATGAAGCACAAAAGATATATTTTGTATTTTTTTTTTTCTAAATTCATAGCTTCGTCATGCTCATCGACGGCTACTTCGAGCTCACCTACAACTACTTGGGGCGCAGCGTCCACACCTAGTACAAAACTGTCTGCACTTGCAATAGGCCTGGACGCGACTGTTGGAGGTCTCAGTGCAAGAGGCGAGACCAAACAGAGAAACCAGTTGCCTACGGACACGTAGAATATTAGAACCATCACTACAATGCAATAGAGTTGGGCGCGCCTATGATTCCCGCAGAGCTGTCGGCAAACTTAGAGCCGGTTGAGCTGCCTGGCAAGACCCAGGATCGAAGATGAGTTGAAGGAACGAAGTATTGAGGTTTCGCTGGACGATGTACTAACGACATCGCAAGGTGGTGTTCTATAATTGGATACCATGTAGAAAGCCTAAATTCAAGAGCATGATGTTATTTTCATCGATTTCCTGGTAGAGAAGCACGGTAGAGGTGCAGGGAAGAGAATGGTAGGGGAGAAAGAGCCAGAGCTTCATGGGGCACCGTTGAGGCGCAATGTAACATTGAAGACGAAGACGAAGACGAAGACGTTAGAGATTAGGTAATGAAGGGCATGGGAATGTGTAATTTTTAGCTTAGCAGTCAGCGCAAACGCTTGCAGTGATCACTTTTCCCCATCCCCACGTGCTTCATCGCCGCTTACGCATGCGCTTACCCTGGGGGCCATAAGAACTGCCGCTTTCGGGCATTAGAAGGGAACTCGGATAGAATGCTGCGTTTGGGCAGTGGAAAGGGAAAGCAGAGACATTGCTAGGATATACGGAGGGAGGTGAGGCGTGGATGGGGAAAGGGGCTGACGCTGGATTTTGAGACGAGGCGATGGGGCGCGGTAGGGCAGTAACCGTGGAAAGGACGGGGGATGTTTTGTAGCATAGCCGCATCTCGTCAGATTGTGTGGCGAGAATATATGTATACGTATACGGTTCGTGTACGCCGTATGCGACTTGCCATCGAGATCGAGACGGGAATCATACCACCTACCTGGCCATGTTCCTGCAAATTCCACACATATTCCCAATAGAGGTCCATGATGAACACTTCCCCTTTATCCCTGATCTCGTGATCCCGCTTCGTCTCGCTCGGCTCCCTCACCGCTGCACCGGTACCAACTCGACCATCAAACTTGGCTTCTCCCACAGCGTGAATACCTTCTGACTGCCCATCCAATCGCTCGTTTTATCTACAAGTTCGAGATCGAAGTTGAACAGGACTTTGGCGAGGATGAGGCGCATTTCGACGTATGCGAGACTGTTGCTCAACAAATCAGCATATATATGTCTGGGATGTACTGTGTGTGTGTGCAAGAGGAAATTGGCGAGGAGATGTTGTAGAGGAAGGGGGAAGGGGGATAGGTGGTAGGCTTAAGAGAACGAAGATTTGAAGACGTACTTCTTCCCAAGACAATTCCTCGGGCCGAACGAAAACGGGTTCAGAGACGCGCGGTTATCGTCCTTGTACCGTTTCTCGCCGAGCCAGCGCTCGGGGACGAAGAGATCGGGGTCCGTGTAGTTGCGTGTAGAGTGGTTAGTAGCGTGCTGGGAGACGTAAACCGCCATCTGGTACGCCAACGTTAGCCACAGTCCACCTCGTCCAGCACCGAGTACTACGGGGCAGATCGAGCGATGGATGGGACGGGAAAACTACTCACCCCCTCTGGCACAAAGATGCCCGAAATCGTATCCCCACCCGCCGGCACGATTCTGGGAAATCCCGTTGGGGTCGGTGGATAATACCTCAACGCCTCTTGCAGACACGCAATCATGTATTCCAACCCATTCACTGCGTCCATCGTTATCTGGCTCTGCGTCGTGAATCTGCCCCTCACCTCCTCCACCAGCTTCGCATAGCACGCTGGGTTCTTCAGCAAGAGATACGTAGCCCCACTCAACGTCGTCGCCGTCGTCTCACTCCCCGCGCCCAAGAACAGCACGGCGTTTGTTTCGATTTCGCCCTTTGTCAACGCCTTCTCCTTCTCGCTCTGGTTCTTCAGGATCTGGGCGATGAAATCCGGGCGGTCGGTTTCGTGGGCAAGGCGCTTGGCAACCTTTTCTTGCAATTTGTAGAAGAAGTTCTTCCGTATTTCGATGCTGGAGGCCGTTGAGGTGCAGAAGTGGATTAGGATGTCGTAGTAGTAGAAGAAGGGGAACTTGTGCTTGGCAGCGATCATGCCGAAGGCTTTTAGCGAGGCGAAGACGAGGCTCACCCAGGGGTGGTAACTGTAGTGTGTCATATTAGGTTCTGTATACTCTGTATACTTTGTATACTGCGAGATTGGGAGGTTGAGGGGGTAGGGGGATTACTCTTTATCCCGCAGACAGTACAACGGCTCCCCTAACGTCAGATCGGTTATGATATCAAATGTCGCATAATTATACCACCGCATGATGTCCACAGGCTTCTTCTCCTCGACGTGGTCCTCTAATCTCTGCACCAACAAATCTACAAACTTCTGAATCTGCCCCTCCTGCTCTCTCAACGCCTTGTCGGAAAAAGCGTGGGATAGGTTCCTCCGCATGCGGGAATGGTTTGCCTCGTCGGATGCAATGAGCGACCACTCCCCGTTCACGGGGCGCGGGTACCATGTCCGGTCTTTGAGGTAGGCGCCTGTTTTGTGCTTGCCGGTGCGGAACCCGTAGATGTCTTGCCAGGCCGTTTCGCCAGAGATGAAGGATACTTCAGTGGGGTTTACACGGACTGCGTCCCCGTATTTGGTGTGTAGGGCTTGGATCCAGGTCACCATTGTGCCATTTCGCGAGTGCAGGGCGTAGGGGAGTCCCGAGGCGCGGGCGAGGAGGGGCCCCGGGATGTGGGAGAGGGGGTGGAAGCAGATGTTGTATATTGCAGACGAGATTGTATATACAGTGACCTTGTTTACGTCAGTTTTGAAATATGAGGCGAGAGGGGGTTGCGTACGAGGCTAAGGAAGACACCAATTGAAACAGCAATACCTGCTGCACTGAACAGGTGGAAGTCTGCGGGCTGGAACCCTGCTGAAGAAGACATGATGATAGCTTCGAAGTGAGGAGAGAAAACCAAAAGAGTCAGTGAGTCAAAGTGATCACTCTGGACCGTAAACAGAGGAAAATCTGACCCTTTATATATACCCACAGTCGTATACTACTGCTGGCTCGGCCCCGAATCTCCTACCTTTGATCGCCGTGCCACATCCATCCCATATCACTATATAACGGGCGCTATCCAGCCATTCTAAGACACAAACACTTGAGTCAGCCTTTACAGTAGGTAGATCATAGCCCAATACCCAGTAATACGATTTATTTCCTCCAATGCAGTGCGGTGCAACGCCGATGAACAATGCACTCAATACCGCCCATGGGACCTGAGCAACGACCCTCGGCCGAGGCTACGTGTCGCGACCCGACGACGTGAAGTGCGAAACCATGTTTCCTCGCTGCTTCGGGTAATAAACCGACTGGGTTAAAATTCGGTTGCAGTGGTGGTACTGGGTATTTGTTGGCGGTGAATGTTGGTAGTATGCACGGCAGTACAGCTAATATCACGCTTGACGGCAGTGTCAATGCTTGAGTGCATAGCACCCAACTTGACGCCATACGGACGCATGCTTCTCGTAGGCACCCACCTCCTCACGGCCCCGCTCAGTTAGGACCGAGGAAGGGATATCTGATGACCTCTTGCCGTGAGGGGTTATCCCTTGTCTAGCCCGTCCCCACAAGTTGAACGTCAATCTGCGAGTCTAGCGGGCGCAATCAAGAATCCGTAAGCAAATGGTAGAGAACTGGACCGAGTAGTGGTACTTATAAGATGTACTATGGTGGCGTTTTGTAGTATCGTACAGTTCAAGTACTAAATCCAGTGCTGACTTTAGCTTGGGAGTTTGGGGAAATTACATAAGGACCTTTACTACCTCTTTAGGAAATCACTCGCGCAACCTAAAACTCGCCGGAACCGCCATGGTGCCTAGGAAAATTTATGTAAGTTCGAATGCAAGGTGATGGGCAATTAGAACTGGGACCATCACACGTCATTGAGCGACATGCGAAATTGGGAAGTATCGTTTGCACGCATGACGAAGGAAGCGCGCCTCGTACGAGGTACGAGTAGATTCCCTGGTTCCCACCACATAACATGCTGTCCAACATCATAATGTATGTCGCCGCAGCTTCCGATCAGAATGTCCCAATATATGCGGCCCTGTCCTGCATGCTCTCAGCAGTACCAACCAAAATGCCGCTCTTGCCATTCCCATGCGCACACCTAGCAACGCCATTTGAGCAACCCGTCCCCATGCTTCCTCTTTCAAATCCTGCAATATTCGGTCACGCCCCCTTCCTTCCACCTACTTCGTTCGCGAGCCAGAGGTGTACGACGAAGTCCGCGAGGCCGAAGGGCTGCCGGAGATATCAGTATGCGCTCCGCTTCCGGTTTGGTGATAGTAACAAGAAACCTACGTCTTCTTCTTCTCGCCACCATCCTGCGCCGCATTCCACGTCTTTACGAACGCCCTACATGAACACTTATCAGCTTCTGTCCCGAAATCCGGCATAACTCCCCTGCCAGTGTTGTATGGCATGCAAACTCACCGTTGCGTCCGATCCGCATAGTCCTCAGCTCTAACCTCCTTGACACCAACGCGCGCCCCATCCTTGGTAAATACCACGTTCTTCTTCTCCATTTTCTTCACGCCGCGCTCGGCCAGTTGCTCCGTGTAGATGTACATCTACGATGTGAGCGCAACGTCAGTATTGCGCATACTTACTTGGCAAAGTGGGGATCTGGAGACGTACCTGGTAGCCCACCCATGCCGCACCGCCAACAAACAGGAAGAGAATGACCAGCGGGATGAGGTTTCCAAGAGCACCCATTTCGATTTGAGAGAGGTTGTGCAACACGGAACAGATATGTCGAGGGGTGGCGCAGCGGGGTAGCTACGAGCTCGATAGATAGATGGTGGGGTAATGAGTGCGAGACTGGTGGGTATGCGATCAGGACGAGGTGGCGAAAGGCGTCGTGAGGGTAGGTGAGGAGAGGGTGAAAGGGTTGCGCTCGTGAATAAAAGTTCAAACGATGGGGCGGCGTTTCTGTTGGATGCGCCGCCGGGCAATGGCTTGTGGATGATGAAACAATCCTTGAATGACAGGGGCCGTGGGGCCAAACGGGGCTTGGCTGTGCGGGCCGCGTGCACGACCATGTGCCGTTTTGGGACACAGGACTCGTCAAAGCTGTCGTTCACATGTCAGAATATGTCTGATCATTCGACAATCGGTCCCATATACACAAGACGACTTCCCACAGTTTTTGGTGATAGAATCTACGCTTTGGTCAGAGTTCTATCCAGATTGCTACAAGTTTACACAGCCTGCAACGGAGAAAGGCGATACAAAACTTGGGGTCCGAAATAAGTTCAAATCCTCCGCATTATTCTCTATAGGCAAAGTCCCACAGTCCGTCCGCGCCCTTGGATGACATGGCCAGCATATCCTGAAAAAAACGTCCCTCATCACCCGCCGGCCTTCTAACCTCCCAATATTCTTTCCTTTTCCCTTTACCAAAATCCTTCCGTTTCCAAAAGTACTGATAATACAAGACAGCGCCGCGAAGAGTAGAATGATGCCAAGCATAGGTCACATGTGCTGGCTAGGGAAACATTGGCCCACAAGTGAGTACGTGCCGGCGGGCTAGAACGAGCACCTGCGCAGCGCTGAGGCCGAACTTCGTTCCGATGACATAGAGTCTGCCTGACAACCAATCTCGCTGGCGTTGGGGGATGGTCTCGGCGTTTGCGGCTACATATAGGGGCCAGACGAGAGAGTAGCCGCCGAATGCTTCAGCAGCTGCGTATAAATTAGCACGTTGCTCAATCTTGTTCCTTTCAATGATGGGGCTAACTCACCACTTTTTTCCTGTCCCCTTTCTTTGGCTATGGGCTGCATATCGTAGACCATGTGAAACGGCACACATGCTGATATGTCATCAACCACTTGCTGGATAACAAACAACGCGGTATTATACGCATGCGTGACAGGGTAATCACTCCCCAACCCTAGCCACGTCGCGCACGCCATGATGACTCTTTGGCAGAAGATTCGGCAGACACGGTAATCGTTTACGATGCTGGCAAGTGGGACATCGTAGTATGCATGCTGCGGGCCCGGCCATTCTCCTGCTGTGGTCACGTCCTCGGGCATGTCGTACACCATGCCGACGGTTTGGTAGTGCCAGTCTAACGGCAAGGTCTGGTACCATTGTTGCAAGTTTCCATCCACCATTTGGGCGAACTCGAGGATTTTGATGGCTTCTGGCTCTTTGGCAGGATCGTGGGGCGAACTAGTCAAGTCATTTGCTCGAGCGCGGATGTCGGGGAGGTCCATGCAGATGAGAGTAAGGCGGTTTGCTGCGTTCTCCTCGCCTACGTCTGCTATCCAGCCGTTTGCGCCTGGGAAGGGCTCTACGGGTTTGGCTCGCCGGACACAGCTCGTAATCTAGCAATATTAGCATAAAAGTGGCAATTGGTTTATAGGGTGTGCATACCATCATTGTTCGAACGGCTCGGAACACTGCGCGCGACATTGAAGTCTTGAACTGATCCACTCCCCGTAATTTGGTTAGTGCAACAGCACCGTCGACATGGTTTTCCCAGGCAGTGATTGTATCATCCGTCGACATGATTGTCTATTAAACGTCAGCCGTCAGTATTGTTAATTGACAAAAGAGACGCGACTGGGGAGGAAGCAAAGGAGACAAGTGTTCCCGAAATCACTTACCTCATACAGGGAAAAGAGAAGAATAGCAAGAATACTCTCATCAGTCTTCCCATCTACCGGGTCTTTCAATTCCTCATTCAACTTCCTCAGTGCCTTCCCATACGTCGCAGCCGCATCCGGCCTCAAATGCTGCTTATCAGGGTAGTTACAACAAGCCGCCAGCGCCACGGAATTAGTCGCTAGATGCAATGCCGAAGAGGGCCGCGATTGGTTGTATAGCGGAACGAGGAGCTCGAGATATCCCCGCATGCTTTCAGCTTGCTGGGGCAGATCGACAAAGTTCTTGAAGAAGAAGGGGACGGCCTCGAACTCCGGGGGAAAGGAGAGAGCCTGTGGTACCGCGTTCTCGAGATTCCACAAGAAGGATTGGAAGGCATCTTCGTCGGGGGATGTCGCGTACGAGGGTACGATCATCAGTTGGCCTTGGTTTGGTGAGGATGATGTCCGTGATCTGGATAGGTACGGGCTCGTGCTGGGTGAGGACTCGAAGGTTGAGCTTGGAGAGCGGCTGTTCTATGTTAGCGACGGCTTTTTAAAGTAACGAAGCATGTAGAAGTATCGTAGGATTGAGGTGTGACACGGGTCAATATCAAGAAACGGTTTAGAGTCACACTGGCGAATCTTGTGCATCCACCAGTCCGCCTCACTGCTGAAATAAGCAATCGCTAAAGAAGCTTGATTGAGCGCCATCCGTTGTGATCTTCCATCGTCTCACGTGCTCTATGTACCGCAAAGGTAGGTCATTGGGCAAAGGGTGTTAGGGGGCAACTCACTCAGACGGAGAACTTTGCGAGCCGGTACTCTTCGCACTCGAACCGGACGCCTTCTTTGCCTTCTTCGCCATGGCCTTGTTCTCGTCTCGGAACACCAGATCGAATTCATCCTGATATCCAGGGCAGTCTCGGCCGCTCTTATGGCATTGGCCACATGTTGGTCGTTTCTCGTCGCACTACATCAGTGATCAGTGAATCGATCAATCGCAGCCACGCGGGGATTTTGGGTTTGTGGGGTATGGGGTAAGTAGTGGCAACTCGTTATTGCGAATAATACGGGCGTAAGGGGGATGTGTGGTGGCATACCTTGATCCTCCGTGTCTTGCACATCTGGCAGCCCCTGGAGGGCTTTCCCGTATAAACCATTCTCGCCAATAGAAGGTGTGAGTCCGAAACAAGATGATCAGCCTCGTCTTAAACAAAGACGTCGAATTATTCTTTTCTCAGCCCCTCAGTCAATCGGTCCGAGGCTCTGATTGATATATACGTCTGCTTGTTCTGTTAGGTCCAAGATCACTGATATCATATCCTGCCCAGTCTGCGCTCCGCCTCTCGTGCACACGACGACCATGAGGTCTTTGCCGTCACTAAAAACCTCCGTTTCAATCAGCCGTTCTTGCTGTAGCCCTGCCTTGAAACGAAGGAATGTGCGTGTGAGTCCTGACCCGCGTCGGCGAACGGGCGCTGCCGCAACGGCGCCTCGTTCGAGTCTGGGCACTAGTTTGCACCTCGTGTGCAAAACCAATATTAACAAGAGCAAGTAAGCAGGACGTAGCCTATGAGGACGAGAATAGCAGAACAACTCGAGCGAAAAGAACGGCATTCTCGCAAGTCGGGGCGGGATTCGCATTCCATGCGCTCCGCTGCGCTCCGTCGGTAGCCCGAGAAACTCAAAATCGGCCAAAAGTTAAAGATTTCTCGCAACCTTCGCCGCATGCGGTAAGCGCCTTCAACCGCTTTCAAACCACCATCGTGGCGCAGACTTGCCCTCTCAGGCACACGTCTCTTATAAGCTTTCAGGCAACAGGCTATGGGCCAGAGGAACCTCAGGCACTGACGCAATGGAGTACGCAATTCGCAATTCCCACATCACGAACTGAATCTATTCGACTGTCGTGCAACCCGCATTTGGACATGTACTATACTTGGCGTAGGAAAACGACAGGGGACGTATATGACACGCAGCACACAGCCAGGTCCTGTTCGACGTCTTTCACAGTCACAGGTAAAACTATACGAGGTTTACGAATTTGTTGCAGGATCATGCGCCGAGTTTCTAACACTCCGCGGACTCTCCGATGCGACACATATTCAACCGCATGGTCCTGTTTGACGTATACGATACGGCGACGTACAGCCATATCGGCCCCTGGGACATCTTCCCATCACTGACTTTGCGTCCAATTAGGAAGAGAGCAATACGTTACTGACACACTCACTGGAGATGCATGCGCCAAGTAGCCGAGTAGTTCCTTCGACACACCCGCCGAACCTTCCAAAACAAGGATACCACGTGCATTTAAGCTTTTAGAGCTATTAATACCTAATAGCGTCGATTGGGGCTAAGAATGGTTGTGACAATCGCAACTGGGCAGAGCAGGGCACAACCCTCACTCTTTTTTTCACGGAACCGCCGCAGGCTCGCTCTCCATGACTGCACTGTAAAGCCACCCTGTTCCTGTACCTCATGTGTTGAGTACCTCTATTATTGTACAAGAATGACCAATGCCAACCAACAGCACCAACGCCTTCAGCGAATGACGAATATATCTCCTTTATACCAACTCGCTTTACGTCAGCTACAAATCGCTTCCATTACGCTTGACCGACAGTATCGGGCGCGCCGGATTCCGTGTTCTCCTGGTCCAGGGCATTACCGCCTTCGACCTCCATCTCATCGGGCGCCATCTCTTCTTGCGCCCCACCTTCGTTGTACTCGTGTATGATTTTCTTCCAACCCAGGGCCTCAGTAGAGTCCTTGCTGTACTCAATTGTTGGGAAGTAGTGCTCGTTCTTCTTCATCGTGGCAACCCAGGGCACATTATCGAATGTTATAACTTTAAGACGGAAATACTCGTTGTCGCCAATCTTCTTGACCTCCTTTAAGAAAGTGTCCAGATTCGGCGTTGGAATATTGTTGACATGTGTGAGGAAATTCGTGGGTGCCAATCCGTACTAGAAATTTCAGTGAGCGGGTCGTTCAGGTAGTATGGAATAGAATAAGTAACTTACCATGTACGCAGGAGATCCGCGAGCTCGTGAAGAGATATATACATCTGAATGTATCTTGCTGATTTGCTGTCGAACAGCTTGATGAGGTCTGTGGAGGGTGGCGCCGCAAAAGTTGACTACACGATCGGTCTCGAGATCCTCCGTGGGGACTGTTGGGACCTTGAAGGACATTTCTTGTCTTTTCCTGACAACAACAGCGTCCAGGAAGTCATTGTTGTACATGACATCGAGATCGGGTGCACGAGTGATGAGCTTGCCGTTGAGAGTCAGGAGGATATCACCCTCGTTTAAGCCGTCTTCGTGGCCAGAATCGACTTTGCGAACCATGAACAACTGATGGCGCTCCGGATCCTCGATCTCCGTCTTCTCGATCCATTCTTCGGAAACACCCATAACACGAGCTTGACTCATCTGAACCGTTTGAAATTCAACGTTGAGAATCCGCAGCTTAGGCGTCTTTCCACTCTTGATCTCATTTAGGACTGGGAGGATCATTGGCGTAGCGAGTCCTAGGTGATACTCGACATCCTTTCCGCTATGTGACGTGCGCTCACCGAGGTATGATAACCACAGTGCTTGTACCGTGCCGTCCTGTGCGATCAGCACGCCACAAGCACTGTGTGAAGCTTGATTGGTGTCGACAGTGATGGCATCGAAATTGGTTGCTCTATATCGAGGCGTTATAGCACTAGCAGGAATCGCGACAGTAGTGATATCTGTGACTACGGTCTTCGCGACGACTGGACGGAAGTTCTGGTTCAAGCCGAAGAAGATGGTCTCTTCACCCTTCTTGATGAAGTCGGTGGCAAATTTTGGCGTCTTGACCGGAGCATTGACGAGCGAAGTGTCATATTTGACAATGGCGTAATTTTGGAGCGGGTGCATAAACACAACACCTGCATCGACAAAAATAGAGTCGGCGATGATCAGAGATATGTCACAAAGATCATATGGAATGAGAGCTCGAGATACAAGGACCAAGCCCTGCTCGGCGTCTACAACTAAGCCATAACCCTGCTTGTTCATCTTAGGGAAACCATCAAGCTTGACGGGCATTGAGACATGGACCCGGACAAAACTGCGAACAATATCGACAGCCTCCGGGTAACTCGAACTCTCCAAGCTGATAAACTTTGCTTTGCGTGTGATCGGGGGCACTGCTGGAATCGCTTCCGCAAGTGGACTGAAGTCCCACAGGCCCGTCGTGTCGTTCCGCTTGGCTACTCTCATTTGTGCATGCCAATGTCGGTCGATTGATGTGATACTCGTATTGGCTGTGTGTAGATCGCGGAGATGCTTGTAGACGATAACTACTCGTTTCCGGTCGGGGATTTTGCGCATAACCTCAATGAAGGTACCGAGGTTAGGTGTTGGGTGATTGTCCACTTCCTGAACTAGCCATCCAGAAGCATATCCATCAGCGAACCTGAAGGAGCCAGCTGCTTCGCACACGTAGACACCAGCGTCCTTTACCGAGATCGCATATAGCCGAGCTTGCTGGTAGGAGAGATCATGGAATGAGGCTCCGGCGACTGACACGAAGCGATCGGGGCTGATGTCGTGCAGGTTGGCGACATCGAGTTCAATGTCCATATCTTCGCCTGCGCGTTGAACCGTTATAGAGATTTTCCTGTCAACACTGTCATCCAATATTGAGTCTAGGCGGACGAATTGCGTTATGAGCTCGCCGTTGACCTTTATTAGGACATCACCCTCTTCGATATGTGTTGATGCAGGGCCTTGTGGGAGAACGACTTCGGCTACGAGCATGCCAGTCTCCTTGGGGAATTTTGTTCGAATAGCTTTTTCCGATTCGGGAGACAGACCGAGCCTCCGGCACTCGTCGAAAGGTTTGAGTATCCACTGAACTTGGATAGTGCCCCTTGTCACGTTCTGGCCTTTCCTAATCAGCTCCAAAGCTCGTAGAGGCCGGTCCAGAGGTAGGAAGTAGTCGGTTGCGGCCCCGTCTGCCCTTCCACCAGCCTGCAGCGCCACAGCATAACCGTCTTTGTTGACCACAGGACTTCCAGAACTCCCCCCACTTGCTGCAGCTGCAGCCTGGATGTAGTTGGTGTTAAAATCTGAATATCCTTCGCCATATTCAGGCGCATTGCGATCCAGTCGACTGATGACTCCAGAGAGAATGCTCAGCTTTTCCCCGGCATCGTTTCCCACGACGCGGATCTCCACACCAACTTTAGCCAAATCGGGCCGGAGTTCGAGAGAGGACACGGGCATGTACTTAATGACTTTGGGGTCGAAACGGAGGATTCCGAAATCGTGAACAGGATCGCGGTAGACAGGGTACACATCACACTGTGAAACTGGGTTAGCTGGCGAAGTAGCACTAAAGGGCCCAGCTTACTTACCTCTTCATGGTTGTCAAAGATGCAGTAACCGATGAACGGGCCTGCGCCGACGACGTGCTATGTGCACGTTAGCTTCCAATGGGAACGTACGGGATGCTCAAGAAACACACCCTATTTGTAAGAATATATCCTTTCTCCGCGTCTACCACAAAGCCGGTGGCCTCGCTGGACACGGCGGGGTCGGTATCGAAGGAGCACGTCTGGCAAAAGTGTATCGAGACGACGTTCTTGACAACACCCTCTATCATTTTCTGCCACTCAGCCGTGTCATGCACCGCGCCCGGGATGATGGTCGAGGGGAGCTCATCCAGGCTGCCCTCTACGCTAAGCGCTGGGGTATCGTCCATTGCTTGTACGTCGGGGCTTGCTGCAACGAAGGTGCCGTTGCGACCATGGGCGTCGCTTTCGGGCTTGATCTGCTTCATCGGTCGGTCGTTTGAGGGCGTAGGCGGTTGCTTGCGCTTGGTGCGGGCTTCTGTGCTATCGCCATTCTGGTCCATGGGCGAGGCGCTGTTGTTTACCAGGGTGTGAAGGCGATTTCTGTGAGTGAGAGTGGCCAGTTGATGACGGATTAGATAGGCGAAGAATGTGCGCGACGGAGAGAGGAGAGAAGGTTGCCGCGCGGAGGAGGACAATGACGGTGAAGCTGTGAGCCTAGTCGCGAATCTTCTGCTAGAGGCGGCGAGTAACGGCGTTCGGCCAAGAAGCATCCAGAGAAGGCAGCGCCAGGGCGACTACCAATGTTTCGGAGGCGGTGGTAATGACAGGCGCAGACAATGAGCAGGAGGGAGGAACCAGCAACTGACGGATGCCTCCGTATGATATAACGGCGATGGGTTTGGCTTCATGCAAAATCAGAGCAGGGTTCACCCGGACCTGCACTGCCAAGCCCGCAGGGTCCTTGCAAGCCTTGAATGCACTCGCGAAACCAACGACATGTCACTGCGTCGTACTGCGCTCGCCATCACTGCACAGCACGACACCCGTGGTAGCCAATCCAAAAGCTCGGGAATATAGGTTGAGATCTATTCTCGCAGATGCAAAGCACATGGTCGGGCTTTGTAGAATCTAATTGCCCTCTCGTTATTCCTGATTGAATGCCTTATAAAATTTGTTAGAGGTAGTAGCATGGAGTACAGAAGTACAAGTATTCCTCCTCTTGCTAATTTCCTCCAGTTTGACAATCACGTCTAGGACAGCGAAGCAACTCAAGGAACATTGACTTGGCCCGACTGTAAACCTAGCTTTATTTATTAGAAGGACCAACTCCACTGTTCATTGTCATCGTGAACCCCTTCAGTCACTATCTCAAGTCATTCACATCAGTCAGTCAAATACGTTGTAGTAGCAAATCCTTTGATTCCTGCCGCTAAGTAACTACCCGACTACCTTCTCAAGTCAAGTATATCATCCATCCATTCAAGGGAACGGTATCACATCATCCACCAATGCACGAATCCCTTCTTGTACTAGCCTCCATCAAGAAACCCGTACGATTGAAGTCGAGGTCGAGCTCAATTATCGACGATGACCCAACCGCCATTCTCGTCGCTCTCCTCCTTGACCGTAGGCTCAGCGTCCGCCTTGCGACCGCGTTTCTTTGGAGACGTGTCCTGTACGTCCTCGCTGTTAGCCTTGTTCTTCCGCTTAGGGGTCCGTGGCTTCTTGCTGTTCTTCTTGCCCTGAGCAGCATCGCCATTGGCGGCAGCGGCGACTGGCTGACCGGCACGGAGAGCCTCGAGGTCGGCCTTGACAGTAGTCTTGAGGCGGGTCACCATGCGCTGGCAGGCGATCAGGGAACGACCGGCTGGGCGCGGGGTATTCTGAGTAGAAAGTTAGAATTGGTGGAGTGATAATGGTATTGACTGGTGGAAACTTACGTTGAAGTCAAGCTTTGGCGACGAAGTCTCCATCAGGGCGACGAGGTAGACCAACTAAGATATGTCAGTCATACTGTGAGAAAATCCAATTGTAGTGACATTGCAGTGACACTTACACGCTCACGGTCCGTCCAACTCGAGCCAGCTTCCTTGCCGGTGTCGTTCTCGTGGCTGGACATATTGTCGGTTGGCGAGTTGGTGAGGATGTGAAAGACCTTCGTTCGCGAAGCTGGAAGCTCGTTTCGAGAAAGTGTGTTGTAGGGTTGAGGAAGAGAGAGGGTAGAGGTTCGAAGAAGATGGAGTATAAGAACTCTAGGTAGGTCTAGCCAAGACGGCACGCCAAGTCTACTTCACCTAGACTTGCGAGCAATACGACCCCTCCCTCAAGATGCCTCTAGCGGTGAAGTAGAGTTGCGCACGCTCCCTCGTTTCTCCAGCAACCATACCCTCGGAGTGCTTCACGCTGCTCTTGGGCACGTTGTGTGGCCTGTCAGCGTACGATGGGATAGCAGACGGGAAAATCCCTCTCGATCTCTTGTAATGTAGACGGAAGACGGGATATAGATAGTGAACAGTAGAGGAAGTTGTTATTATTAAGAGAACGACGGCTAGACATTGATTCATCAAAAATTAAGTCAAAAGGATTGGCAACTATTAGCAATGTGCTGTCGTGTGCGGTAATGGGGATATTGGAGTGCAGAATGCTGGGTCCGTTTCAGTAGAGAATAGCTGGTGCCGTGATCGGTTGATGACGACCTCGAGGCTCAAGTAGACATACGACTTGGTGCAAAAAAACAAACTCTTTCAAAGTTTACAGACTGGAAAGACCTTAAGCATGAAGATGAAATGTCCTAATGGCTGTTCACTGTTTGTTTTCGTCCAACTTATACTATCTAGGTTTTGGGGACAACGTAAATCGAACCCATAACCTGTGTCCCAATATAGTAACAAATCTTACCATTAATACCTTCTGCTATTTTTGATTTCTTGATGTTACTCTAAATTAATATATATACAATAACAAGAGTTTAGTGTTGTGTTTAATAAGTGTTTAGAAGAGGGGCGGGGAAGGAGGAAGGAGGGCAGGAGTGACGGAAATAGACTAGGTAAAGTAGGATAGAATATAATAGCGTTTAGAGTAGTAAATCTCTTAATTACATGCTAGATATAGAACAACTAACCAAAAAAAAACTAAATGTTTTAGGAAAAAATAATAAACAATACTCGTTTACGCTAGAGGTTAGAGACAACGTGAATCGAACCCATGACCTATGTCCCGATATAGCAGCGAATCTGACTTATGATACCTTCTGCTATTTTCGAATTCTTGATGTTACTCTAAACTAATATATATACGGTAACAAGGTTTTAGAGTTTACTTTGAGAGATAGCTTCTGGGATATTTAGACAACACGAGCACAGGCCATGAGAATATTTGAGGTGCAAGGCCCGACTTCACTCAAGCATTTTATGAGGGCCTTACGTCATGGCTTTGCGAGCGGCTGTATAACGCTAAGATATGTATGAAAGAGTACGCAGCATGCACACGTGGCATAGATATTCATCTCGCTATGCATTAACGCTCATTACGATTGCCAGTATTATACTCATCTACAGAACTAGATACCTGTGATGGTTGAGAATATAGGCCCACGCAATGTAGCTGATTGCCTACATATCGACTCAACGGACCATATGGAGTGAATAATTGATGCTACAAGGGTAGTATTCTTAGGAAATCTATACTACGTTCCTAAGGAAGGGAAATGGGAAATCTACAAGGGGGATATATCCACCTGGGCGGCACAACTCTGTCTACCCGAGTCCTTGTCGTCGAAACTACCATGCTATGATTATCCATACTGTGTTGTTGAAGAAAAGCGGACCCTTATGTACGTCCTGTATTCCATTCCCGATGCAATGTAGAGCCCAAGACCTGCTATGCGTGCTCAACCAATGTTTCGACTACGACTGCGATGCCAGGGTATCTGTCTTGCTGATAATCGAACCATCAGACTCCTTGTCGATAACGGGAGCTTCCACTTCATTGCTAGCGACTGGGGCATCTGTCTCCTTGTCGACAGTGGGAGTATTTGCCTCCGTATTGGTAGTAGGGGCATTTCCATCATTCTTGATCAGTTCCGAAACCTTGCCGAATATATCTGGTACCTTGCCGATGATAGGTAGAGTCGAGGTGGAGGGACGGAGAATTTTGACCTTTCGCTCTGACAGCTCGGAGATTCTGGCAAGCTCCTTGACAAACGATTGGCCCCACCATGCACTATGATATGTTAGCTACAGCTGGACTTGCTATTGTGGTTCCAGGATGGTCCGTATGCTGAACCCCAAAATATAATTCAATCAATGCGGATTCAGTACTGTTTGTGCTGAGTCGTGCTCCAGTCTAGTACAGTGCATACTTTGAAAACACAGTCAAACAGGAAGGGGCGTACCTAGTGTACTTGTTGACGTATTTCGCCAGCTTCTGGTAGTTGAGATTTCGTTGCTCGTCTCCCATCGTGACAGCATCATGAATGGCGTCAGCCAGCTCTTCCGTGTTCCAGGGATTCACAATCAAGCTGCCATTAAGGCTTTGGGCAGCACCGGTAAACTCGGACAAGACCATTACTCCGTGGCGCTTTTCCTGAGTCGCAATGTATTCGTACGACACAAGATTCATGCCGTCGCGCGTCGAGGAGACAAGACACACATCCGACACTGAGTACAGCGCAATCAGTTCGTCGAACGAGACTGATTTGTGCATGAAGTGAATAGGCATGAATTCGATTGTGCCGAATTTGCCGTTGATCCTTCCGACCAGCTCATTGACGACTGCTCGTAGGTTCTGGTATTCTTCAACATCCTGTCGACTCGGGACAGCAACTTGGACAAGAACCACTTTGCCGATCCACTCGGGATGCTCAGTGAGAAAGACTTCTAGGGCATGCAGCTTTTGGGGGACGCCCTTGATGTAATCAAGACGGTCCACACCAACAATGAGCTTCACGCCCTGAAATTTTCGCTCAAGGGTCGCGATACGCTCCTGTACTTTCGGCTTCCGTAGTCCTTCCTCGAACTTCTCTGGGTCAATGCCAATTGGGAAGGCACCGACCGTGATGACCTTGCCCTGAAATTCGACTCCATTCGGAGTTGTTGCAAGCCCTCTTGAGGCTCGTTAGCAAAAGGATCGACCCATTCAACCGCCGAATACTCACAGTATGCGCGAACAACTGCTGAGGAAATGACGGGCATAGTCATAAGTATGGAACCCAATCAGATCGCAGTGAAGGACACCAAGCAGAATCTCGTTTCGCACAGGGAGAATGCGGTAGATTTCCGAACTCGGGAACGGTGTGTGTAGGAAGAAGCCGAGCTTGACGTTCTTCTTGGTGTTCCCAATCTCTTCACGCAGCATGGCTGGCAAAAGCATGAGGTGATAGTCATGTACCCACACCATGTCGTTGTCTTCGACGTCTTTGGCGATGGCTTTCGCAAATAGACGGTTGGCCTCCGTGTACGCGCTCCATGCAGACTCGTCGAAGGTTATCTCACCGGGGTGGTAGTGGAACAGTGGCCACAGAATCGAGTCTTGGTGTTGTTAGCACTTGAAGGCTTTGGCAGGTTAGCGCAGTAATCTTACTTGAGAAGCCGTTGTAGTGTCGGTCCGCCAGGTCATCGTCGAGCATGATTGGAACTGCGTTGTAGTCCTCCTTCAAGCGGGTGGTAAGAGTGCCTATCTCATCCTCAGGCACCTCCAGGCCGGGCCAGCCATACCACTGGAAGGTTGTCGACTTTGACAAGCCGCTCAAGCCGCTCACAAGTCCCCCGGATGACATGGAGAAGTCATACTTTCCCTCCTCTGACCTCTTTATCGTAATGGGCAGGCGATTGGAGACCAGGAGGAGGCGGCCATCGCTCTTCGCCGTCACCTTTTTGGCGGGGGGAGGCATTTCGATAGTGTAGCTTGCTACAATCGGGGCGTATTGGAAGAGTGCGGTCGAAGGTGAGAGGCGACGTTGGGATCGAGAGAAGGCCTGGGGTCAGCTGGGCGCACGGTACAGCGGCTCAGCGGCCAGTCCCGCGTTTGACGGCCCGGTGTTGATGATAGAAAGTAGCAATTAAGACAGAGTAATAGGAGATGTAATAGTGTCTCTCGGTGTCGTAGGTGATGGAATTATATATAGTGAAGGGCCATCGGGATGTGGCTAGGAGCGAGTGAGTTCTCGGCGATTCCACGACTGGGCCGGGCGGGAGGACGAGTGGGTAGGACAGGACGCCACAAGGCGCAAAGTAAAATACTTGGCACGACTGAGAGCTAAAGAGCGACTGGGTGTGGCCGCGTGGAGCTGTATTGGTTGTGGTGGGGGAGCGTGGAGGGGCAATCAGGAAAACAATGGTAGCAGAGGCAAGCTGGAGCTGCGCCAAATAGTGTGGTGCGCAAGACCAACGTCATTGCCCACGGACCTTCTTACTGGCCAACTTGTGCGTGCGAAGCAGCCTCAACAGGGGTGATCAGGTTTTGGACACAAGTGAGGCTGTCCCCAATTCCGTCCTGCTTCTTTTGCAGATCCGGGAGGCCCATCCGTGGATGCCCAGTGGCTATTCACGTCAATTCGTTATCACGTGTAGACAAATTGCCAAGCCCCAGATGTGGTAGCTGCGTCTTTAGCTGCGGCTCAACCCGCGTACTGAGAATCCACAGCAAACGCGTCGGGGCGCGACCACAATCACTGCCAATCACGCGCAGTATGTCGGACTCAGACCGTCCATCGGATGCGACCATCTCGCGCACCCTCCGCGATGTTGTCGTCGCCATACACAAGACGGGAAAAGTCGAGGACTTGACAGTGAAGCGGGTGAGAGCAAAGGCAGAATCGGAACTTGGACTGAGCGCGGGCTTCCTCAAAACGAGCCAGGAGTGGAAGCAGAAAAGTCACGATGCCATTCTCGAGGCAGTGGTACGCAGCAGTCCTCGCATAACTTCTCTATGCATGGCTAAGATAGCGCGCAGGACAAGTACTGCGGCGACGAGCCGACATCAGACGCAGAGCCCAAACCCAAACCAAAGTCGAAGCCTCCGCCGAAGAAAGCTGTACAGTCAAAGCCGCCCCCGAAAAAGGCGAAGACCACCAGCGACAAGATTAGCGGAGTGAAGAGAAAACCTACAACACCAGCAAAGAAGCCACAGAAGCGGAGGAAAACGACCGTCTCTACTGATGATGAGTCCGATGCTATTATGTCGGACCCGTCTACAAAGGAAGACACCCCATCTGATATCGAGAGCGAACCCCCAAAGAAGCTCGTGCGACGAGGGAAGAAGGTAGTCACCGAGGACTCTGACGAAGAAGACCATGCGCCGAGTCCCTCACCAAATAAGGAGAAGAAGGAAGACAAAGCAGAATCTGTGCGGGCGGTGTTGGCAAAAGAGAGAGAGACTCCTTCCATCGTAGATGCTAAGGGCGATCGGTCGGATAGCGAAATGTCAAGCCTGATAGACGAGTCACCAGCGAAGAAGAAGCAACAAAAGAAACCTCTTCCAAAAAAAGGTGGAAAGGAGCCTAAGACAAAAGCGTCGACCGCTGCGAAACCGAAAGGCAAGCCCTCAAAGCCTAAGGACGAAGATAGCCCTGATCAAGCTGAGATCAAGCGGCTACAGAGCTGGTTGGTGAAGTGCGGTATACGGAAAGTGTGGGTCAAAGAGCTAGCGAATTGCGAAACGGCTAAGGAGAAGGTAAAGCATCTCAAGGAGATGTTAAAGGATGCTGGCATGGACGGGAAATACTCAAACGAGAAGGCGGCTACTATCAAGGAGCAGCGAGAGTTCGCCAAGGATCTGGAGGCTATCCAAGAAGGAGCACGTGCTTGGGGAGAACCAGGAGCAGAGGACAGCGGACGGCCCAGACGCAGGCTGAATAGAGGTACCCAGAAAGCTGTGCCAAGGTATGAAGAGGAAGAAGAAGAAAGCGGTGGCAAATCCAACGATGATGAGGTCAAGACGAAGGTGGAGGCCGTTCCCAAGTTCAATACGGAGGATAACGACGAGCATGATAAGGCTAAACCCGAGGTGAAGAAAGACAATGGAGTCGAGCAAGCGGAGGACGACGACGACAGCGATGAAGATGTTGAGTTCGATGCCCAGGACGACGATAGTGATGATGAGGTCAAGTTCAGTTCGGAAGGAGACGACAGCGCTGGAGACGACTCAGAATGAACTTGCCATAATTAGTAAACTGTAGATGAATTTTCTATAGCTTGTACTAAAAGTTGTAGATATTCTAGTCCGAAGCAAAGACATCTGTGGGCAAAGTCATTGCACAGAATTTCCCTTTGCTGTGTCATTATGGAGACCTCGTGACATTCGTACTGCGTGATAACCTGCTCTTCCTGCTTGATGTCGGCCACAGGGCTTGCGAGTTAATTGTATATGCTTCTTGACCTCGAGTTCATGCTATGCTCCAATCGTCTTCCGCGGCACCATGCGCTGGGCCACCAAACTGTAGATTGCAACTGAGGACATGAACAGCACTAGGTTGTAGAACTGAAAGAACAGACGAATCAGCACAACACCGACAGAAACCAGCAGGTATTCATACTGCGTTTCTCGAGTACGAGCTCTCTTCGGCTTCTGAGCGGGCCTCCACAAACAAGCGGCGTAGATTGGGCAGATTGGAGGCCTGTGATCAATTAGGTAACTGTTGGACGCATATGTCGGCTGTTACTTTTGCTCACCATGATCGCACCTTCCCTTTGCGGGAATAAACGCCCTGGGGGTGGACAGACTCGTTTTCTGCTGTCAACTTTGCTCTTTGTAGGGATTCGGCGTAGTGTTTAGATTTAAGAGAGGAAACATTGCTGGGTGCAGTTTTGAGCTCGGACGTCCGCTCGCCAAACGACTCGCCGCTGCGCTGGGGTCAAAGACGTCCAGGCCGCCAAGTCCAACCTCGACATTCGCTCTCCACACCACCCTCCCGCGCATTCGATCCCTCTCTCAATCCGTTCCGATCAGTCTCAGGCATTCCCAAATCCAAGGAAATTATTGCGCCGCCACCGAGTCGGCCTCGCAGTCCTCCGCACCCCGGATACAGCTATTACAGTTCATGAGGGGCCCGCTTGCGGTCGTCACCTCTGCCTCTGAAGTGTAGAGATGGCGGTCAACAGGATTCGAGGCGCTTTCGCCGTTCCGAGGAAAGGAGAGACTTTCGAGTTGAGAGCGGGCTTGGTGTACGGGCTCCTTCCTATGCTGGTCGATACGACGTGAAACTAACTGTGGCCACAGATCTCAATATGCATATGAACGGTTAGCTATACGTCCACAAACCCCGTCGTCGCCGCTGTTTACTGAGAATATAATAGGAAAGAGGCCATCCAAAAGACGATCATGTCCATGACCCTGGGCAAGGATGTATCGGCTCTGTTCCCGGATGTGTTAAAGAACATCGCAACGGCGGATCTGGACCAGAAGAAGCTCGTATACCTATATCTCATGTAGGTGCTTAGATGGCGCAGTATATGGTCCCTAAACTTATACTCTTTGTTAGGAATTACGCCAAATCTCATCCCGACCTATGCATCCTTGCGGTAAACACGTTTGTGCAGGATTCCGAAGACCCCAACCCTCTTATACGAGCTCTAGCGATACGGACCATGGGGTGTATTCGCGTGGACAAAATGGTAGACTACATGGAGGAGCCCTTGCGAAAAACCCTGAGAGACGAATCACCATATGTTCGAAAAACGGCAGCTCTGTGCGTGGCCAAACTTTACGACCTCAATCCTACAATGTGCCTGGAAAACGGATTTCTGGAACAGCTGCAGGAAATGATCGGAGATCCGAACCCCATGGTCGTTGCAAATTCCGTTACGGCACTAGTAGAGATCAAAGAGACGTCACCCGAAACTAATGCCTTCGTCATTACCCCAACGACTTTGAAGAAGATGCTCATGGCGCTAAATGAGTGCACGGAATGGGGCCGAGTCACTATCCTGACCACCTTGGCCGATTACAAGGCGACAGATGTCAAAGAGGCAGAGCACATCTGTGAGAGAGTTTCCCCACAATTTCAGCACGTCAATCCTAGCGTAGTTTTGGCGGCTGTCAAAGTCGTCTTCCTCCACATGCGACACACCTCTCCGGAATTAGCCAAGTCATATTCGAGGAAAATGGCGCCACCCCTTGGTAATGTTACTCATCAGGTCGAACCATATACTCTACTAATCCCCTGTAGTGACACTTGTGTCTTCTCAGCCCGAAGTCCAGTACGTTGCTCTTCGAAACATCGACCTTCTTCTGCAGAAGCAACCCGATATCCTGAGCAAAGAGATGCGCGTATTCTTCTGCAAGTACAACGATCCCCCATACCTGAAACTCCAGAAACTCGAAATCATGGTGCGGATAGCAAACGACAAGAACGTGGATCAACTGCTCGCAGAATTGAAGGAGTACTCTATGGAAGTCGACATGGACTTCGTGAGGCGGGCAGTCAAAGCCATTGGCCAGGTCGCCATCAAGATCGAAAGTGCGAGTGAGAAATGCGTCAATACACTCCTGGACTTGATTAACACCAAGATCAACTACGTTGTTCAAGAGGCGGTAGTGGTCATCAAGGACATATTCCGGAGATACCCAGGTTTCGAAGGAATAATACCCACTCTTTGCCAATGCATTGATGAGTTGGATGAACCGAATGCTAGAGGATCTCTTATTTGGATCGTGGGAGAGTACGCAGAGAAAATTAACAATGCAGGGGACATTCTTTCTGGGTTTGTCGATGGATTTGCCGAGGAGTTCACACAGGTAGGTCGAATAAAACCGTTGTTGATCGTTGATTCAAGACTGACAGTTATCACAGACCCAGCTGCAGATTCTCACCGCTGTCGTCAAGCTTTTCCTCAAAAAGCCGGATCAATCACAGGGCCTAGTGCAGAAAGTCCTCCAGGCGGCAACAGCCGAGAACGACAACCCCGATATTCGTGATCGGGCTTACGTATACTGGCGCCTCCTCTCAAGTGACCCTGAAATTGCCAAGGTGAGGAGCTGCTGGAGCTGCGTGAAAGTAAGGAACCATGTTAATAGTCTCTAGAAAATTGTGCTTTCCGACAGACCGCCGATTACATCAACGATTGGATCGCTACCTCCACAACTACTTGAAACACTACTTACAGAACTCTCATCGCTTGCTTCGGTCTATCACAAGCCTCCGGAGGCATTCTTGGGACAAGGACGATTCGGCGCAGAAGCTATGCAGAAGGCCGCGATCGAGTATGTTGCCCTCTCCTCGAATTATGATGTGCGCTAACGCAAATGTAGGGAGCAAAAGCAGGACGCAATTGAGAACCCAATTGCTGCAGTTGCGGCTGCGGTTGCTGGTGGTAAAGCCCAACCCGAATCCAATGTGGAAAATCTCCTGGACATAGATTTCGATGGGGCAGCGCCAGCCTCACTACAAACGCAACCTTCTTCAGGGGCATCTGGACTGGAGGGTCTCGCTGGTACACCACAGCGAATGGCATCTCCAGCAACCACGGCGCCCGCCTCCACGATGGACGACCTCTTGGGCTTATTCGGAGACAGCGGCGGCGCGACTGGTGGAAACAACGACATAATGAATGGCTTTGCCGGCATGGATATCAGTGGGGGAAGCCAGCCTCCGCCTGCAAACCAGCAGTTGCGCGGTCAACCATCATCGAAGAGCAATCAGGAGCTATTGGACTTGTTCTAAGCCACATGCAAAAGGGAGGAGAAATTTCGGTTGCGCTTTAGGTGAATAGTCTCAGTATAGAGAACATCGGTTTGCGTATGATGGATATACTGTACGAAGCGATGTGTAGATTGATGAAAGACGTTGCTATGAAATTCTTCGATGATGTTATTCCCAAGTGAAGATAATGTCTTGGGCATGAGGAATCTGCACGTGCTCCCGTGTCCCGCTAACTCCATCTGTCCAAGCTCACAATTCACTGTTCACAACTCACGACTCACACATCATCCACGCACAACACGCCCAATGGCGCCCACGCACGCCTCCCCCGCAAATCCGCCGCCGAAATCCCCCACTAAATCCACTAAATCCACCTCAAAACCCTCCACGGACCCCAACGTCCTAGAAGTCGTCTTCGGCTCTCTACTCATCAAGCCGTGGTACCCGAGTTTCTACCCGGAAGAGCTGGTCGGACGTAAGGTGGAACGATTGATGGTGTGTCAGTGGTGTTTCAAATATTCGAAAGAGGTGCTGCCGTTTTTGGGACATTTGAGGGCGTGTAGGGTCAAGGGCTGTGGGGATGGCGAAGATAGAGGAGAAGGAGGGGGAGGGGGGATGGTAGGGGAGAAGGTGTATGAGAAGGACGGGTATAGTCTGTGGGAGATTGACGGAGAAGAACACAAGGTGCGTACGCCGAGATGATCCTGAATTGGGTTGAAATCAGGCTTGGATTGAAGCTGCGAGGGTGCTAACGTCCATGAGTAGCTGTACGCGCAAAACCTCTCCCTCTTCGCAAAACTCTTCCTCGACACCAAATCCGTCTTCTACGACGTCACGACGTTCCTGTACTACGTCCTCGTAGCGCACAATCCGGTGCCTGCGATCGAGGGCACGCATCTCGCCTCCACATCCACATTCGCATCTACCTCGCCCAATGTCCAACAAGACGGTCAGCAGGGCCAGGTCGTAGGGTTCTTCAGCAAAGAGAAAATGAGCTGGGACAACAACAACCTCGCGTGTATCCTCGTGTTCCCCCCGTGGCAGAAACAGGGCCTAGGCCAGATATTGATGGGCGCGAGCTACGAGATGAGCAAACGGGAGGGAAGGTTGGGAGGCCCCGAGAAACGTAAGTCCACCCATCATCCAGCACACACACTCACTCACATCCATATCCCTATACCTAAACCCCTTGCCATGATCAGATCCATACGTTCCATCATCCAAAACCTACCAGCAAACCCCCCACACTTCCAATATGCTAAAAACCCCTCCGCAGCGCTCTCCGACCTCGGCCTCCGCGCCTACACACACTACTGGTCGCAAAGCCTCGCGCGCGCCATCCTCGCGGCTCCCGCGAAAAAGTCGCTGACCGTCCTCGACCTGCGCGACGAAACATACATCGTGCCCGATGATATCATCGCCACGCTGCAGGACATGGACGTGCTAGAGCAGAGGAAGCGAGGCGGCGCCGACGCCGTGATCAACAAGGCCAAGGTGAGGAGGTGGGTCGAGCTCAATGGCGTGAGCACGGAGAGTCCGGTGGATGCGGAGGGGTTTCTGGAGGGCGTGGGGAGTGGGGGGACGGGAGAGGGGATGAGGGATGATTGAGGGGGATGGAGCGACGGAATTGGAATGGGATGGGATGGGATTGGATGGCGTTTGGAGTGGTATACCCCTTTGATTGTATGCTATATATATGGTATTTCATGTCGGCTCAGAACGACTGATTGAAAAAAAATTTAGTTTCTAAAAGAATGTGACAAAATGATACGTGTTTTAAACCTCAAATTGAGGAGAACGTAAATCGAACCCACGACCTATGTGTCTCAATATAGCAACGAATCCAACCTATGATACTTTCTGCTATTTTTGAATTCTTGATGTTGCTCTGAATTGATATATATACAGTAACATGAGTCCAGTTTAATTAGTGTAGAGGTAGACGGGGGGAGGGCGTCCTGTCGCGGAATAGACCGACGTCATCTATCGTCCAAGGTGCGACTGACCGCGTCGACAAAAAAAACGCGTCTGCCCTTGTCGTCGGAGACTTGATGCCTAGAGGAGAACAACAGCTGCAGAAATCGCAAGGCGCAACAGAAAGAGAAAAGAGAAAGAGAATAGAACAGAATGGGATGTTATTTCATGCCGGCTTGGAACAGCAGAATTTGAATAAAAGAAAAAAAGAAATTACAAAATATATATAATGTACGCCTTAGATTGGAGAGGGGCGTAGATCGAACCCCGCGAACTACTTATCGAAACCTACGACCGACGTGATAGCAAATTATACCGTTGATACTTTCTGCTATTTTTGAATTCTTGGTGTTACTCTAAACTGATATATATATACAGCAACGACAGTCCAGTGTTGTGTTTAATTGTTATAGAGGAAGGGGGGGCGTAGCAGAAAGGGAATAGAATAGAATGGACTGTGGTAGAATTGGATAGCGTTGAGAGTAGTATGCCCTCTTGATTATGCTAGATATATAAACAACTGAGAGAAGAAAAAAATACAAAATATATATTTTACAATTCACGCCTCAGATTGGGGAGAGAGCGGAAATCGAACCCTGCGACCGACTAGTCGAAACCTACGACCGATGTACTAGCAAATCGTACCCAATGATACTTGTACCTTCTGCTATTTTTGAATTCTTGATGTTACTCTAAATGGATATATATATATACAGTAACGAGAGTTTGATATTTCACTTTAGAAGGCTTCTTTCTGGGGGACTTTTGGATAAGTGACAAGGAATGTAGTTGGTTGGTGTTTACGTTGAGAAAGGCTTCTCTTTTGGAGATTTAGACGGGTACAAGAGTGCTGCGAAGAGATATATAAGACAGTGCGAGCACGCATAATCTCTGTAGACTCGTATTGTGGAAAAAAAAAAGGGCGGAAAGCACCCTGGGTATTTATTTATTGTGCCATCCATAATGGCGCTGGCAAACACGGCCCCCCCCCCTCCGTCTCCCAATCCCAATCCCATGCTTATAACCGGCCAAACACCAAAACGCCAGTCCCAACCTAACAATCCCAATCCCAATCCCAATCCCAAATCTCCCCTCAAGCCGCGTGCCTCCCTCCCCCCTCCAAATACCCCACC
>MU002146.1:0-34740 GCA_010093585.1 Melanomma pulvis-pyrius CBS 109.77
CTATTGCGCATCCCACTACAGCCGTTCTCGCACGCAGCATCAGCACATCTTCCGTGTCGCTTCATCATTACTAGTTCTGACGCCTACCTACACCCATATACGTGTTCGGAAAGTAGGCGCGCTCTAAAATCTTTGTTACTCACACGCCCCTCTCATCTTTGTTACTCACACGCCCCTCTCATCTTTATCACTCACACGCCCCTCTCATCTTTGTTACTCACACGCCCCTCTCATCTTTGTTACTCACACGCCCCTCTCATCTTTGTTATTCACACGCCCCTCTCATCTTTGTTACTCACACGCCCCTCTCATCTTTGTTACTCACACGTCCCTCTCCCTCTCCCCGCTAACAAAGCGGCACCTCCCCCCCTCTTCACCCCCGCGCCCTCCTCCGGTCATTTTCACACAAAGCTATTTGAAAACTCAGAGTCGGAACAAATCTGTGCAGCATATGAATATGGATACTAGCAGCAATCTGGCGGTGTATGTTGTGCAACTCTTAAATCATTCAAAATGCTCCTCCTCGCACGTCCGTGGTTGCCAAGTTGATATTAATAGATAAGTTTCAAATTTGAACAGCGGATATTTCAGTCAGAAAAGAGACAAGAGTTTAGTGACAGTGTGGCTTGGTTCAGGGAATCGCACTCCTTTGTCTTTCAAGGGCCCTTTCAGCCAAATTCCTCGCCTTTCACCGCCCTTTGTCTAAATAATCATTTTCCTTGTAATACGCAAGTACTTTTGGCTTAACTAGTGTATTTCAACATATAAAGTCAAATCCTCAGAAATTTCTCCTAGCAATCTTTTATAAATTCTTCACATTGAAGGCTCTGGGAACAAAAACACGCGCAAAACGATAAGCGGCACAGAACCGCTTGATACTCCACAAAACTTCCTTTGGAACACCATTATGGATCACCATGGCGAATACAAAATCAGCGTCCGTGTCTTCAGATTTGACTACGATCAATACATATACAACCTAGAGCAGGATCATAAGATCAGCCTCGACGAAAAGCCTAAGAAGGTTTATGGGCCACGAGTCTATATCCCAGAGCAAGATTGTACGGTCAGCCCCGAAGACAGGGACGAGATCTGGCGTTGGCTATGCTGCTTGAAATTTATCGAAAGAGTGGACATTAGAATCAGATCTCATAGATTCCCCACTGCATTTCGATGTAAGCATATACAGGGGGAGAGCAAAGAATGCAATCATGATTGCTATATTCAAGAGATCCACGACGGCGTCGGTCTGGCAAGGTGTGAAAATGGTGATTGCAAGGGGCATTTTTTGGGAGCATGGGGGCCAAAGAAGAATGACAAGGGTTGGCATTGTTTCGCATTTGGCCCTCGTAGAATTACGATAGTTGAGGGATTTGGTTCGATATACACGAATTTCATTTCAAATATACACGAGAGGGACCGTATGGATTGGAAGGAGGTGGCTCGACTCCTAAAGGGGCACAACACAACACCGTGAGAGATTGACAACATAGCCTATCTACTGTATAAAATTTAAACCCCTTTCTTACTTGCAATAATATTGCAATCTTGTAAGGTCAATCCCTGCGTCATGAGACGCACGGTGTGATGAGACACTTCTATGAAAAAAATGTCTTTAACCCTTCCATCGCAGGTACAAAGAGCTTTATTTAATGCAGTTATTCTATTGCTATTTAACTTCAAGCTCTTAGGTTTTCATGAAGTCCTTCCCTATAGTTGTCGCGCTATTCTACGAATCGTTGACGCCGTCAATCGCAATGTTAGCGAAAACCCCCTGCTCTCTCGCGATATGCAGGACTTCACTCAAATCCGGATATCTGAGATAAAAGATATAGTAGTTAAATTTTTTTTCCGGGCCTTCGAGTTTTGTTTGACTGGATGAGGATGCGTTCCGAAAGGTCCGATACCCGGCTTATTGGCCCTTAAAATCCTTTTGTTGTTTTAGCGAGCTTCAAGTCTGCTTAGATAACTTGGTATTGAACAGTATTAGTCAGCATAAGCCACACTATTGGCGCTTGATTGTGCCACAACTCACCGTTTCTTTTTTTAGAACGCGGCTATCACGTGTCTAGTTCATTGTTTCCACTGTGTTCTTTGGCGCCTTTCTTTACTGTGCCTCGAATCTCCCCATCCCGACGTCCCTATCATCACCACCCGAGCGAGCCGATATGGACAGAGCCAGTCAGGCGTTAGCACGAGGGGTTCCTCCTGGTGTTTCAAAGTTGTATCGAGGCCTAGCGGACCACAGCGGGGTCCATCACGCTACCCTCCATCGGCGTGCGAAGGGTGGGCGCTCCATTGAGCAGAAGGCTAAAGACCAACAGCACCTCAGAGACTATGAAGAAAAGGCCCTTCTTAACTTTCTCTTACAGCTATCAGATCTCGGACAGCCTGTTCAAATCAAGTTTATACCTAATCTAGCTTTCTGCCTTGCCCGTCACCGAATAGAATCGAAGAGACCCTCGAAACCGCCAAGCAAGAACTGGTCGGCGTCATTTCACAAACGTTATCCTGAGGCCGAGGCGAGAAGGGTCCAGGCACTGGACTGGAATCGTCACGAGAAGCACATATACCCTAAAGTAACACACTGGTTCGAAGTTATCGAAAGGGTCTTGCACGATCCTGCTGTCCTAGCAGAGAATGTCTATAACATGGATGAGACTGGAGTCATGCTATCAAAGCTGGGCTCGGTAAAGGTCCTTGTACGTACGAACGACCTGCGTAAGTACAGAGGTGCGCGTGTAAAGCGTGAGGTCGTGACTGCGATCGAGTGCATCAGCGCTGACGGTAGGTATCTAAATCCAATGATTATCTGGCCAGCTACCACCCATTGGAGTAACTGGACTACATTTGAAACCCCTGGATGGCAGTATGCTTTTCATGAATCTGGATACACTAACTCATATATTAGCCTTCAGTGGCTTAAGCGTATTTTTGACCCAGAGACTAAGGAACGGGCTAATGGTAAACCCCGAGTGCTAATTTGCGACGGCTTCGGATCGCATGAGACTGTCGAATCCCTAGAGTTTTGTCTCTTAAACAACATTTTGTTGTGTCGCCTCCCATCTCACACCTCTCACAAGCTTCAGCCATGTGACGTCGCTACATTTGCCCCGTTAAAGGCAGCCTATCGGCAACAGGCCGAACGATTAGAGCGAGGAAACGTAAATAAAATAGGCAAGGAGCATTTTACTTTCCTATACAGCCCTGCCAGAAGCGCAGCCTTCACCTCTAGGAACATCAAAGCTGGCTTTGCTGCATGCGGCTTGTTCCTATTCAACCCAGATAGAGTGCTCAGAACCATGACGAAGCCGCCTGAGTTGATTAATGCGGAAGCCGACAAGGTAATTGTAGGGCCTTGTCAATTAGTAACAAGTCATCTACACGACGCGGAACCGCAGTCTCCTAAAACGCCAGTATCAGCAGAAGGTCTTACGTCACTACAAAACATAATCTTCCAACAGCAGAATACTCCTGCAGTTGACGACGAGACGAGCAGATGGCGGCTACAGAGGCTTATACAGAAGCTTGCTAAAGCCGCCCAAATGTCCTTTGCAAAGGGAGTCCTCCAACGGAATCATATCCAATTTCTAATGACGATCAATGACGAAGCAAAGAAGCGTCGGTCGACTAAGCCAGTCGTGCTAGGAACAGCGGTGGTTATGGGCTACGAGGAACTGAAGGAAGCTCGAGCGAAGCGTGACGAGAAAGACGCTGCTAAAGAGGCTAAAAGCAAGGCAAAACGAGGTCGGAAGCGCAAGAGAGCGTCAGAAGCAGATGACGCTGAGACTAAACTGCTAGAACCACAGTCGAAGAGGGCGAAGAAGTCGAATAAGTCGGAGGAGTCGAAGGCAAGAAATAGCGAGGCATGCGAGCAAGACAGAATAGGGCTAGTGAGCGTTCCGGTAGCGCGGATGTATTAGGACAGCGTCATTAGGCTTGCTTTTAGACGTCGTAATTTTAATTGCTTAGGGTTGAATCAGAGGGTTCGTAATTCATCGAGGTTATAATAATTAAAGACTCCGCTCTACTATCCCTCACTACGTAGCGAGAACCACACCGTAGCAAGAAAGTCAATAGGTAACTTACTTAACTTTGCAGCTGTAAAACTCCTTCTAACGTCTACTTTTTATATTTTACTACTTAGGTTGCACGCTGTAGGTCTTTCCTAATTATCTAATAATCGCTACCTAAAAAAATACATCGTTGTTGTCGTTATCGCGGCTTAGTTTACGATAGCCTTGTTTCACGGTAGTGCAAGACACCTCTATCACGGCTCCAACGCTGAGCCTTCACGATCCATAAAACTCAATATATATAGTGTCCGACCGCTAGAGACAGAGGATTACGCTGATAGGCTACCCTCAGCTCTATGGCGGCTGAAGGAAGATGATTCATGCCGCGTCGCCACGCTGATTGGTACTTTCCCGAGATGCTCGGTGGTTTCCGGAGGTTAGCGTAATATTAATAACACAGTAATACTGCTTATGTGGTGTTCAGGCCAAGCCTATGGCTGGTAGTCCGTGGCGCGTCCGCCATCAGCCAACACCGCTTGCACTGGGTACTTCCATCCTGCTCCTCTCGCCTCTCATTCATTGTTCGACTCTTCTCCCGCTGCAAATACCTTTAACTGAGATGTCTCAGCCGAAACGCGTCGTTCTCAAGTGTCGTGAGCAGTATGTCCAAGACAATCAAGCTGTAATAAAAGACTTTTTCGATTCGCAAGATCTCGGATCCTATGAAGAACTCACTTCTTTAAATAATCTCTTCGTACATTTTGTCTTTGATGAACGTTCCCCTTCCGGCCTGTTTCTCGTCCTCGATGTTCATTGTAAAAAATTTCCAGACGTCGATCCCAGCACCCTAGAACTTCAAGTATTCAAAGTTTCCAAACCGAACTCATTGTACGTCGATAATATCCTAAATTGCGTTAGCTAACTAATCGTAGTACGTTTCGAGACCTCGGAGAGGCTGCTTGTAAGCAGGCGCAACCACGATCTATAGAGATAGGATGGGGAACAAACAAGTCTGTTAGTCGGAAGAATTAGACGGCGTGTACCCTTTGCACACAGGGCAGTCTCCAGCTACGTCCGTGTCTTGGGCATCACGGGTCAGTGGGAGATCTCTCTGATACCCGGTTGATGACTGGCATGGTACGACTCCGTTTTGAGGTGCGTTAGGGCAATAATTGATTTCTCCACGATTCTCATGTTTCGGAACACGAGAGCAGGAGGCGTACGTTTTACAAGCAATTGTACACATACTGCTCAGAAGCAAGGACGAGTGCGAGATAAGGATGGATAGGCTGAACAGTTAAAGGCTTAATGGTATGGGCAAGCTGGTTGTACTTAATACTGCAGATGAATCCAAGCACATGATTGATGGGCTTTTCATGCAGAATAGAATCGTCTACCGCTTTAAGGTTTGCATTGCGGCCATGTGTACAGTTCTTATTCGTCATCCTTGCTAGTGATGCCGTCTTCCTTAGTGCTCGGATCATCTATGACGTAAGTTAGTTTAGGAGGGCATTAATGGCAGATGAATGACATAAGTAAATTATACAGTGCCAGAAGTACCGACCGGGATGGCGAGATCGCATGAATCCGCGCGCCACGCCAGCTATAAAGTTGATGTTGAGCTTAAATCGCCTTAGCCATCTCCTAAGGGATAGGAGCGACTATCCGTAGAAAAATTAGTTAAGCTGAAGCTTTATTGTGGTTGCACAAAGAAGAGACTAGTTTAGCCATAAAAAGACGGCAACTCGCGCCCGAGGTCAAAAGGCACTAATATGATCGTAATATTTCGATTAAATGGAGTAAAATTTATTCCGGGATAGTTTTAGCAAGAACCAGCGGCTCTGAGAATAATATTAAAGTGTAAAGTTGAAGTACCTATACTTTGTCTCAGCACACCGTGCGTCGCATGACGCAGGGATTGACCTTAAAAGAAAACAAGCTACGTTTTAAGAGCCCTCTAATACCCAATCGTTGTTGCACCTGCAAAATCGCAACTAGCAGAAGCAGCTCAAGACGCCGCAACGCTTTGCAAGTACTTGCAATTCTATACTTCTATAAGCAAGAGAGAGAGAGAGTTTCCTGCCCTTTGCAGAAGCTTAATCATTTTCTAAATATACACATGCACATACGCACATATTGAATACTCCGTATCTCCCCATGTACCCCAAACCAGCGCAAACCCCATCCAAACCCCAAACTTCCACTCCATACTCCCCTTCTGCATCATCAGCGCCACGCACATAGGATGTAATACCACAGCCAGCACGTCTTCCTGATCCCTGGGCCTAGTATACACCTACCAAAGTGCTGGATGCAATATAGATTGAAATAGGCCAGAGATGTAAGAGTAGAGATAAAAGGCCCCGGCAATCCAATGCGTAGAATATTGTACGGAAAATGATATCCTATGAATGTGAGACATGATTGCAACGTTCTTGGCTGGAGTAAGGACTCCAAGGGCGGCTGCGAATTCGGTTCTGGGAAGAGGATGAAAGGATGAGGGATAGTAAGATGTTTAGAGGATAATTAGATGCTGTATATGAACTTTAGACGAGTTTGGATGGAGGAAGTTCTTTTTGGCAGTGAGTCCATATACGCCGGCGAAAACAACGGAGGGCATATAGCAGTGGGTTCAAGTTGAACAAGATCAGGATGCGATATCAAAATACATTCCACTCAAACTCTAACCCTCCTCTCGCTCATATCTTATCGCCTACTCCCAGTAAAAACTCCACATATCCATCCCCACCATCTCATCGCTCCAGCTCTTCGCCTTGCCCTCCCCCGCGGCTCCCGCACAAACCACCAACGGTAGGAAGTGCTCTTCGCCACCTCGAGGATGCATATCGAATGCGCCCTCCCACTTCCTCCAGCCATCAAACTTGGCCTTCCTTTGCTCGACATCCTCGGTCGTCGTTGCGTCCGCTACCTGTCGACTCCACGCTGCGTTACGGGCTCTGAATGACGGATCCTGTCCCGCTCCGCTGAACATGAGACGAAGGTTATGGAAGGACGCGAAGCCAGAGCCGATGATGGCGATGTTTTGTTCGCGGAGGGGCGCGAGGGCTTGCCCGATGGCGAAATGTGTGCTGGGGGATGCAGAGCGCAGGACGGAGAGTTGGATGATGGGGATTGTGGCTGCGGGATGGATGAGCGTAAGAGGGATGAAGACGCCATGGTCCCAGCCTATGTCACCAGTCAGCTCTAGCCCTTCTTCTCTGCCATACAACTAGGTATCTCTAAAGCATACCTCTGGACAAATCTTTTCGTGGATTCAACCCCTTCGCCTCCAGCGCTCCCCCCACTAACTCCGCGACCTCAGGACTGCCCGGTGCATCGTATTTCAACTCGTACGCCTCAGGCGGGAACCCGTAGTAGTCATATAATAGCTCATGTTTCTCCGCACTACTAATCGTGGGCACATCAGTCGACCAATGCGCAGTAACCAGCACAATGGCACGCGGCTGCTCCGCGGTCCCAATCTTCAAGATGGCCGGGACTTTCGTTCTGAGGGACTTTGCGATGGCGGCTTGCGAAGGGTCCCCGAGGAGGGGCATGGGGCCCCCGCCATGCGAGATCGAGATTACGGGTGCGAGGCGTGTCATATCGGGCGAGATGGTGGCAGAGGAGGAAAATGGAGAGGAGAGAAATTGCTGGAATTGCTGGAAGCCGCGGAGAGGGTTGAATGAGGAGTTGCGCATAGAAAGCTGCGTGTATGCGGGTGCTGTATGAAGTAAGAGCAGGAGTGGCGTGAGAAGAGGTGCGCAGGGTTTCATGATCCGTCAAAAAAGAAGCGAGGAGCGTGCATATGTATATATGTGGCCATGTTGGAAGGCGTTGGAAAGGCTGAAGTTTCTCGTTTGTGCGATGGTGTTTGTAAGATGTTGGGGAACGCGGAATCGTGCCGTGCTGAATGTCGGGCTCGGGAGAATGGCTTCCGATTGGCCACGGCTCTGTAAGCAAGACTTTTGAGATCTCTGAACTATGCACTGGAATGTGGACGTCTTACATCTTGGTTACATATGTAAGCATTTTTGTGCTGTCCCTTCAGGAGGCGAACATGTCATCCAATGGGATAGCTTAGCAATCCCAGCCTGGGAATAATAGGATCAACTGAGCGCATTTTACCCCCTATCTACTACCAGGACCTTTGCGTTAGATACTACAATACCCTCGGGGTAAGAGCCATCTATGTAAACACCACAAGAGAAAGTGAGAAAACTCACATATGTTCTCTGTATCGAGCTCATAGATTGAAGATTAAGCCCCCCACCCCCCAGACCGAGCCCAAGCACCGTACCTATTCCATCAAAAGAACTACAGAGAATATGTTGCACGCCTTGCTAAAGAGCAGATCGAAGAAGTAGATTGTACCCCCTTCCGTCACACACCTGGAGATCTCCCGAACCGTCATCTGTGGTACATAGAGTAACACCTAGCAGACCCCAGCAGACCAAAGCTGAACCTTTCGCCCTCTGGCTGAGATAGCATTAGCATTCACGCACCGTCACAAGCAAAAGGGCACATGATCTCCGTATGATATAGATTGAAGACCAAACTCCGGGCCGACCCAGAGCGCCATGGCAAACCCTACCCCACGCAAAGAACCCCCAGAGAGACCGACGCATCGATTATCCATTTCGTAGAACCGCCAAATCCACACTAATTAATCGCCCAACCACCGTCCCAGAGATGAAACGCGGAGCACGCTGCGTGTACAACGAGGAACCCCATCCTTACTGAGAGCGCTTGAGCGTACGCACATCCTCCAGCGCCAATATCCGAATGAAACATGAGAGCGTAGAGAGATGTTGGCGAGCCATGATGAGATAGGTCTAGGCATCGACATCATTCTCGTCTTCGGCCTGGGACACGACGACGTCGGCCTCGGGGTCCTCCTTCTCCTCCTCGGCCTTGATCTTCTTTGCAGGCCTGCCGCGGGGCTTCTTGATGGCGGTGACCTTCTGTTCGGCAGCGCCGGCAACCCCGTTCTCGTTCTCGGGACTGCTGTCCTTGTCTTCCGTCTTGGACTTCTTGCTGCGGCCTTTGCCCTTGCCTGCGACCTTCTTCTTGGAGGTAGCATCCTCGCTATCGGCCTCGATGTCCTTGTCCTTGGCGTCGGCCTTGAGGTCGGCATCAATCTCAGCATCCGGGGTCTTGCGCTTCTTCCCGCCATTCACCTTTGCAGGAGCCGTCTTGGAAGTCTCGCCGTGAGAAGGAGCGCCGCCGAGGAAGGCACCGAAGGAGGGCACCAGCTCAGTCGCCTTGGTCTTGATTTTTGGCAGATACTTCTTGAGGGTACCCGCACTGTTGCCGGCAAGGGTCGCCATCAAGTCGTAGTCGTACTAGGTCTCGCATTGGCGACACAGGTCTACAGAGCATAGAACAGAGTATATGCAGCTTACCTTGTCATGGCCAGCCTGGGAGAGGAAAGCCGCAGCTAGAATTCGAGTCTCCTTGGCATCAAAGCCGGTAATGGTCGAAGTGACTGCGTCCGCAGCAGCAGTGCTAGCAGCGCCAGCGGGGTCTTTCTTTGGAGGCATTGCAGACGGCTTGAGGTCCTTGGATCGAATTATAATTATCGTATCAAAGAATAGGTAGACGGGTGAGAAAAGGGCGGAGGAAGTTGGGGATGGTTGGTATCCAGGTTAGTGAGGTGGAAGGAAAGAAGGTTCTCGAGGAGGTCGAGTTCCTAAGCGCGCCAGAGAATAGGGAATCCTCGAGGTGAAGGCAGGTTTGCTCGAAAGGAAAATGTTTTTGTTGAGAACGAAACTCAGGTGAAAGCGAGTCGTCGCCTAGCGAACGGCGAGTGGAAATAGAAGTGGCTGCAGAATTCTGTGTTGATGTTGTTGGAGTGCAGTGAACCATGTTTGATGGCCATCTTCTGCTGTTGTGTATGCCTTCACAGCATACCGCTCTGACTTGACAAGGAAATGAATGTTTAACTCATCCTGATAATGTTGAGTTTGGAGATGACAGGTCACATTTTCAAGGAAGCACTGCATTGCAGTAACTTAGTTCTTGTCTTATTATCAATCATCGCAATTGAGATCCAGGCCCAGAAAGTCTGGTATATCTCTACGCCGCCGTATTGCATCTCCCTAGAAGGACTGCACATGTGTGAATTTTGTGTGTTCTATCTATTCCATCTTGTCTACGATCAAGGCCGTTGCATTAGGTACTGTACCGGAGATGGATCAAAGTAGCAGCCTACGGTGGGGGCCATGCCAAAATATGACATCTCACATCGAGGGGAAGAGCGGCTGACGTCGTGTGACTTGGTGCGAGGGCACACGACTGAGTATCAATCCTGCGCCGCTACATTTTGATAGACCCCAAATGTGTCTAGAAGGCGGCTAGGAGGGTTAGGATAGCTCCACGCCATGTCGTTGTGCATGCTAAACGATGTTGCTGAGAAGAGTCTCGTGCTTCCTACCCTTGTCGAGGAAAGGCAGGAGACAACAGACAGTTTGAGAAGAGGTCATGAATTAACGCGTTTGGGTAGTGATAGTCTCATGCAATGAGCCTGGCTCATTAGCCAACAAGGGAAAAAGCATATCGAGGCAGTCAACAAGGTCACATCTCATAAAAACGGGGTTTACCGTTGGCATGGTTCGTGGACAGGAAAAGAAAATAGACGATTCGACACCAAACCAACGGAGAGATATTTAAATTGATGGATGCATTTGGTACTCGTCTATCTGTGGCTCGGCCACGGCCTCCGAGCCGTCTACAGATAACCTAGCTTGCGGTGGGAGATGAAGCTGAAGATCGAGTCTCCAGGAGCGCGAGGCGATTGTAACGTTGGGTGGGCAACCTTGAGAGCATCTTTCGGGCAAGGAGCTGCGTCTGGTCCTAGAGGCAGCTGGATCGGCAACGGGACGGTAGCCGGCTCCGGATGTTCCTCTCCACACTCGGAATCGGGTCCCATCACCGTGGAACCCAATCCCTTTGGCTGGCGCTGGCCAGAGGTGGCGAAAGTCGTACGATATGGCCACTGTTGAGACGGATGACTGCCAATAGGCAATATGTTGCGCGCAGCACCAGGGTCGGATTGGAAGGGTCGAGTTCGTGGCTGCGGGTTCCAGGGGCTACGCAGCGGCATAGTTGGATTGAGCAGGTCGGCGAGCAAGAGGGGATGTGCCATGTGTGTGACGCGAGGTTGTCTGTGATGGTAGATGCCTGTGCCTCACAGCAGGAGGGTGGGGCGCGCAGATGAGCGCCTCACCGCATGATGGAGAGCGTCGAGGGCCGACGTGCAGAGCAGATTGGGCGGGAGGAGCACCGCAGGCGGAGAGAAGCAGCCGTGGGCTCCCGCGCCGTGGAGACGAAATCCTTGGAGTCTTGGAGGCTGGGAAGGGGTCTAATGTAGGCCGGAGAGAATGAGGCTACCGTCTGCTGCGGCCAGACAGGCAGCGCCGCCAACGCAGTGCTCTGGAACGGCCGTCTGCCGCTCGCCTCGGCGGCCTGATAGGCGGCTGCTCCAATGCCTCTATCCGCGCGTCCGCCTCCCGTCTATTGATTCCCCTTTGGCTGGCGGGCGTCGCAGGTGCTGGCATTATTGGGTGGAGATGGGCTGATGCTTGGCGGGTGGTGACAGCTTTCGGCGGAATGCAGAGGGCCAGGCGGCGGATCATCTCGACGGCGACGGGCCGCAGGGGCACGGCAAAGGCCTGGTCCCTGAGAGGGAAGAAAAAAAAGAGAGGGCTTTTGGAGCGGTGCAAGCGGCGCAGAGAGCCCCCACGGAGGGGCCGAGGAAGGGCAGAGGGCGGGAGCCGCGAAGAAGACTTGAACTGGGCCTCCGCTGCCTCTTTTCTCTACTGAAGCTGAAGCTGAAGCTGCACCTGCCACTCCCCACGGCGCACTCACCACTCGCCACTCGCCACTCGCCAGACTCGCTCGCCCTCTGTGCCCCTCCTCCTCCTCCTCCTCCTCCTCCTCCGCAGACCATCCACCGCAGACCATCCACCGCAGACCACCGCGGGGCCTGCAGCCATGGCCCACGCCTCCACGTACCGCGCGCGCGCCCATGCCCCCGGGGTTGCGCCGCTCGCCTCGTACCTCCTCCGCCTCATGTCCATCAAGCAGACCAACCTGTGTCTGTCCGCCGACGTCGAGACCGCTGCCGAGCTGCTGGCCGTCGCCGAAGAGGTCGGCGACGCCATCTGCATCCTCAAGACGCACTGCGACACCGTCTCCGACTGGAGCGAGCGCACCGCCAAGGCGCTCAAGGAGATCGCGCGCCGAAAACACTTCCTAGTCTTCGAGGACCGCAAGTTTGCCGACATTGGCGAGACGGTACGGAAACAGTATACCGGCGGCTTCCACCGCATCGCCGACTGGGCCGAGATCACAAACGCCCACATTCTGCCCGGCCCCGCCATCGTCGATGCCCTGCTCTTGGCCGCGAACACAACCATCGCCAAGTACAACACCGGCGTGCACACCGACATTTCCGCCGCGCCTCCCCAGCGAACAGTCAATGGCGCCAGCGACGATGCCGACGACGACGACACACTTGGCGAGACCGCCGTGGAGTCGCCCATGGAGGTCGAGGGCAACGACGAGAGGCGACTGAGCATCAAGGCCATGGACCGCAAACACAGCGTCGTGAGCATCAGCACCACCATCACCTCGCGCACAGAGAGCATCTCGCCGTGCCCCGAGCCCGACTTCCACCCAGACGACGCCTTCAGCATCGACGCCCCGGTCCTGCTTGCACGTCTCGGCGAAGCACCCTTCGTCCGCGGACTCCTGCTCATTGCCGAAATGAGCTCCGAGGGCCATCTCATGACGCCCGAATACTCTCAAAAGTGCGTGGAAATCGCGCGGCGACAGCCAGATTTCGTTCTGGGCTTCATTGCACAGCGGTCCTTGAACACAGAGACGGGGGACAATTTCATAACAATGACCCCCGGCTGCCAACTACCGCCGCCAGGCCAGGAGGGCAAGAAGCTCGGCGACGGCATGGGCCAGCAGTACAACACGCCGCGGAAGCTGATTCTTGAGAACAAGTGCGACGTCATCATCGTCGGCCGCGGCATCACGAGAGCGGTCGATCGGCCCAAGGAAGCAGAGCGGTATAGATCCGAGGGCTGGAAAGCGTACGAGGAGAGAATCGGCACCAAGCAAGGGTGAAGACATTGCAGACTGTCACTAGAGAGCGATGCAGAGCTGATGGGATTTCCCGGGTTTAGGTTCGCTGAAAAAGACTTCTGTTTCTTCCTCAACATCACCGCTCGGCAACCGTACAAAAAGTCGCCGACAGGTGTGAAATGGCTCGGACGGGGTGACGACAAGGACGTCGTATTATGGGGCTTCGGGGCCGAGGACTTCTACGGATCGTGGTATGATTTGAGAGGTGGGCCTCGGGCCTCTGAGTGGTAATTTCCTTTCCATTAGCTTGGATATTTTTCTGGCGAAGTCTAGGGTCAGGGTCAGGGTCAGGAGGCTTTAGGGATCGAGGGCTTTCCAAGTCTCTGCATTCTTTACCAAGGCGTTCTGTCACGAGACGAGCATTCACGGTGTTTGTAGCATGGCATGGCGCCGCACATGACTGGGAGGATCAATAGCGTGCATTGCATTGCAAGGGCAGTTTTAGGGCATCATGAGTCGCAATCTCGTCTGGTAGCTCTGAATACCAGATATCAATCTCACAGTGTCAAGTCTCCAGACTCTCCAAAGTCCTAGGTGACTGATTACAAGCGGACGAATATGACAAAGTGAGCCACTACCCCCATCTATCGCCCACGCCCCAGAATCCTCGCGCAAAATCCCCCGACTCAACCCCTCCTCGTCGAGCACCATCTCAGCGTCCAAGGTGCCCGCCCGCTCTGCTGGCGTGATGTACCTCGCCTAAGGACTACTCTCTACTTCTAGTCTGAGATGCTCACGCCCGTCCCCTGCGCTGGCCGACTGACTAAGCCTGTGACAGAGCAAGATTCCACGGCGGAAAGACGTGCGAACTTCGGACCTCGGACCGCGGAGAGCTACGGATGGGTGTTAGATAGTCTAGGTAGGGAAGGTGTAAGTGCAGATGGACGGGCATGCATAGTCACACAGATGTATGTATATGTGGATGCGGAGGATGCGAGGGTAGGGTACGTGCTAGTGCGGGATGACGGTGTTGATTATTTTGCTTTGGATGGGGCGGGAGGGGGGGAGGAGAGATGGTGCTATTAGGGGGATGAAATGAGTTGAGGAGACTAGGTCTGGTATGTATTCTACGACAGGGTGCAGCGCGGCTAGACGTTGTCCGGGGTAAGGAGGGGGGAGAGCAAGGGGACGAGGCATGACGGACATTTTGTCAGGGCACGGAGGGATACATGACAGTAGTGTAATTGTGTATACAATACAGGGAGATCAACTCCAAACGCCGGCTAACGTTGGTGGTATGTGGTATCCTTCCTCCGCCCCCCCTCCCGGTATTAAACATTCGCCCCCTCTTCTCAATCCTTATATTTATCCTCCCTGTCTCGTTTGGTCTACTTTCTTTCTGGGTCTTGTAACCCCCCGCATCTCCAACGCTAGACCCCTCACGCTCATCCGGTCTTGGTCTTGATTTCGCTCATTCCGTAAACGGCAATGACCGCCATGCCCACAAACGCCGCGATAATACTGAACACCAGCGCCACGATGCCCCTCGCCGTGAATCCTTCGGGAATAGTGCCGGGGGATTTGTTCTCTCCGCTCAGATCCAGCAGGTCGTTGGTGTTGCCCGCGGCGTTTCCAGCCGTGGGGGTGTTGCCCGCGGCGCAGCTGGCGAGGTGGTCCTCGGGGATGTGGCCACTGAGTTGTTTCTGGAGGCCGAGAGGGTCCTCGATCATGGTTGCGACAAGGCCGGAGGCTACGTGCCATTCGATGTGACAGTGGAACACTGGGGGTTGTTAGGAAGAGGTAAAGGCGAGAGAGGTACTTGAAAACGGGACGCGAAGGAAAGGAAGAAATGGGAGGAAAATATGAGGATAGACGTACGCCATACACCCGGATTGTCGGCGCGGAAGCGGAGAACGATGTTGCCGTTGGGCCGCACGAGGATCGTGTCCCGCCGCATGGGTGCCGAGGGGAAATCAGAGCTGGGGGTTGCTGAAGAATCGTAGAATCCGGCTTCTTCGTCGGAGCGCGAGACAACTTGGAAGGCGTGACCGTGAAGATGGAAGGGGTGCCTGGCAGAGGTTAGTTGGCTTTTGGTCTAGTATAGATGGGCATGTATGTGGTGGGTTCGGACTCACTTTCCGGGATCGTCGTTGTTCAAGATGATTTCTACAACTTCGCCCGCTTCCAGCACGAATTGGTTGGTGTTGGTGCCATAGATGGCTGGATTGGTGGCGTTAGGGCCCGTGGAGAGGACCGAGTAGAGGGTTGGGACTTTGGGGTGAACATATGTTATGTCGTTGAAGAAAGCACTATAATGATACGTCAGTCAATGAGCCGCTCCCCTGCCACTTCTACTAAAGAAGCACGTATTGAAGAGAAGGGAAGCTTACTAGTTGGCTCCATCATTCAAATTATCCATCTTCATGTCCAGCTGCACAGTATGATCGACATGGTCATAGATACCCTCCTTATCCTCCGGCACGAGGGCGAAGTCATCAAAGGGCTCGAATTCCGCGATCTCCTTTGGCTCGGGCTTCTCCTTACTGTCATCGTATACGAGCCATCCCGTGACATTCGGGTTCAAGCCGTCCGGGATTACATCGAAGAGATCCTAAAGATAAGATCGTCAGCCCTAAGGGAACGTAAAGTTGGAAGGAGTGACTAGATGCGCCTAGGGCGTGGCAAAAGCTTGTCCTAATGCACACAGGTGCGGGTCTAGACTGATGGACGGATGGGGTAGGGCTGTAGTGGACACACCTGATCCATGCTGCCCACAAAGGCAAAGTTCGCTTCAGTGCTGTTCTTCGCTGTGATGAGTACGCTGCATCGTTGGGCTGCGGTTAAGTATAACATATCCGCGTCCATGGGCTCTGTGTATATGCCATCGACTTCAACGACGCGCATCGTGTGATCTTCGAACCAAACATATTGCGCCGCGAAAGCGCCCATATTCACAATGCGGAACATGTATGTTTTGCCGGCCTCAATCTTGACCGAGAGATCGCGAGTCTCATTCACAAGCGATGAGGCTGGGACAGGTTCTGCGCCAGACGGATTCGCGATGTTGATAAAGCCTGCGAGCAGCTCATTCATAAGGTCGTGATACCAGTCGGAGAATGTGAGGACTATCTCCTCGTCGTAGAGGTCCTTGTGTGGGGAGTCTGGATCGTGGATGATGAATGGACCGCGGAGCCCATCAGGATATTGACCCCTAGTATGACTGTGATACCAGTATGTGCCGGGCTGCTCGACCTGTAGGGATAATAGGTTAGTAAATGCAGAAACAGCTGGCCATTTGAGGTCGTACGTACCGTGAAGTTGTAGGTGAAGGAGCTCCCCGCAGGAATCTCGCACTGTGTGACACCAACCGGGCCGTCCATGTGGTTCGTGCCATTCTGGTAGAGCCCGTGGAAATGTAGACTCGTGGTCTCGTTTCCCAGAGAGTTCTTGACGTTGACAATGACCCGATCTCCTTTGGTAACTACAATTGGAGGGAGAGGCCATTTGCCATTGATACCGATTACTGGGCGGTTTGCGAGTCCGTCAGGATTGGCATAGACCCAGGATACATCGAAATCGTAGGTAACTACATCAGCGAGTACAACGGAGAGGAGCAGGCATATTGTAATGAAAAAGTTGGACAGTGAAAGGGCCATTTCGATGATATGGAGAGGTTCAAAGGAACATCAAAGCGGGAATACAAAGATATTAGGATTCGAGAGAATCGAGGACTTGAAGCCGTCGATGTCGATACCTGGGTACACTGCACACAGGGGAGCTTGAAAGGGAAAGTGATGGAAAAGATTAGATTGATAACGGGATCAGATAAAGTGTTTGATTTTTGCACGGCTCGACCTCTCGGCGGAAGATTCCGAACTTCGGGCGCTATCTGATTATCGGTTGACACATTCGGGACCCGAGTCTCGTATTGGGGGGGTGGAGGTGGAGAGGGGCATCCAGGTGATGATACAGGCGGATGAATTGTGGCCTGTCAGAGCAGCCATTACAGGCTATGATCGGAGCCGAAGCGAGTCGGTAGCGGCCCATGAAACGCTTCTTGGGGAATTTTAAACGTAATTGGATGCAGAGAAGACGGCAGGGAGAAGCGCGATGCTCACAAGATGGTGCTGTGCCGAACTGCCTGACGATGGCCTGGCTTGGAAGCAGTTTTACTCGCGGGATTATCAGGCGATCTGATAAGATTTTGAAGCTCGCCGCGCATCGAGCGCGGCCCAGATCAGTGAATATGCTGGGGTAGGCGACAATGTGGCTGCCGCTAACGCGAGCTTGGTGTGCGAAAAAAACTCTTGAAATCGATTAGCTGCTTGGCCCGCGCGATCTGCGGCATCTACAGCATCAGTCGTTTGCATCGAACCCTTTCCTGACGCACTCCGTTCCCTATCTCTTCATGCCTGTTGCCCTCTGTGCAGTGCGGGGGGGAGTGCCGCAGATTAGATTGCCCCCCGCGCAAAAAAGGAAAGTCAACAACGTCTTAATAGGCCGGCAGCGCCAGCTTCCACGTTCGTTTTGGCGCGGGTCTCGGTTAGGCCGCTTTGTTTTGAAGGCTTGATCAGCCCACCCTGCAGCGATTTCATGTGCCAAATTGTAGTGCCGATCTTCGGCCGTGAAATGTGCCATGGGCTCGAGGCCCACTCTGGTTTAAGTGGCTGTCCCGTACCCTGAGCTCTGCAATCAGATTAGATCCCGATCTGATAAAAGGCTCTCATCCTTTTCATCCCCGCGCCCTGTAGCACTCCATTTCCCTTGTGAAGCCCTGTTGATTGATTGATCCTACATCTATATTCTTACTCGGAGAGACGAGAAAAGCCCAGCGACAATGCCGAACGTCTTCGCAGTCTCTGGTGAGTCTCGTCATGGTCGTGTCGCTTCGTTCCGCTGCTAATAGGCCCGTAGTCTTCTTCATCTGCTTTCGAGAGTGTCTCGAGACAAGCATCATTGTCTCTGTTCTCCTAGCATTCCTGAAGAAAACATTGGGACCCGAGCATGATGCTGTGGTGAGGAAGAAGCTGGTCCGACAGGTAAGCCATCTCGAGTGTCTGCGCACGTGTTCCGCCTAACCACCTAACAGGTTTGGCTTGGTGTCGCCCTTGGTGTATTCATATGTCTTTGCATCGGTGCAGGCGTAATCGCCACCTTTTACACAGCCGGAAAGAGTACTTTTGAGTCTGCCGAGAATATATGGGAAGGTGTTTTCGGCATCGTAGCGTCTCTCATCATTACCATCATGGGTGCTGCCCTGTTGAGAGTCAGCAAGCTTCAGGATAAGTGGCGCGTGAAGATCACCAAACTCCTCGATGCTAAGGATTCTTCCCTGCCTGTCGGAGGGCGTTTCAAGAGATGGGGAGAAAAGTACGCAATGTTCATATTGCCATTCATTACTGTGCTACGAGAGGGCATTGAAGCCGTGCTGTAAGTGTATGGAGCAAGCCATGGACTTCCAGCGCTGATTGAGTCTCAGGTTCATTGCTGGCGTAGGCCTAGGCCTCCCTGCGACTTCCTTCCCGCTGGCCGTTATTTGCGGCTTGGGGGCTGGTGTTCTTGTCGGCTTCCTGATTTACAAGCAAGTTGCACATTTGTATACGACAAGGGTATAACTGACTATGAACAGAGGAGGTAACCGTACGTCTTTGCAGATATTCCTCGTAGTTTCGACTTGCTTCCTTTACCTCGTTGCTGCTGGTTTATTCTCCAAGGGCGTTTGGAATCTGGAACAAAACACCGTTCGTTCTCCCCTTGTGATGCATGTTAGCAAATGCTGACCAAAACAGTGGGTAAAGCTGGCTGGTGAAGGTGCTGCAGAAGCTGGCACTGGCCCAGGATCTTATGATATCCGTAACAGTGTGTGGCACGTCAATGTGAGTCTGATTTACATCCGCTTCGCAATCTAAATGCTAAATATCGTCAGTGCTGCAGCCCTCTTGAAAATGGCGATGGTGGATGGGGAATTTTCAACTCACTATTCGGCTGGCAGAATGCAGCTACATACGGCTCCGTCATCTCCTACAATCTGTACTGGCTGGTCGTCATCATCGGCTTCCTCTACTTGGGATACAGAGAGAGGAGTGGCAGAACTGCCGTGTCAGACGAAATACAGAGTGAGTCCAGCAGTGGGCACGGTGAGATGGCACACAAGAAGCATGAGGCTGTTCCCTCTGCAGCTGTCCGCGAGATCCCGGAGTAGCTGTAACGCCAAAGCTCTCGCCGTTCCGCCAGGTCGTCGACTTTCTGCCTGCGTAACTGTCTGATCCCAGTTCGCCCTCAGCCATTTAATGTCTGAAATCTCGTTCCCTGTCGACGTTCTCCCTTTGTACACACTAGTGAATATTCGTTGTTCGGAGTCAATACACTCACCAACTCGATAGGAGAGTTGGAAAGGCCAATCTAAATAATTCACACCTTCTAGTCCTTCATCTCTGCAGCGGAAACTCGTCGATTCGAACGGTCGATTCAACATCTCTGGCGAAAGGGCAATAGGATCGGCGTGAATCAACGAAACACCTCGAAGGGATTTTGTATAGGTGCATGGTATCAACAGCCAGCTCTCAGTGGAGTAGCTGCCAGGCCAGCCGCCGGGAAATTCAAGAGGAACCGCATTAGCTCGAAGCAGGAAGCCGAAACTGAGGAACGCTCAGATCTCGTCGGGCCGATGTAAGACTTCGCTAAACTACAGACGGTTAGCGTTGTGAAATAATCTAGACTACCTCACCCTCAAGTTCCACAGACATTCCGTCTACTGCAACTCTAACGCACGCCCCCTTTCTATCATACGATTGACTATTCCGAACGAGATGTACGTCAGTATGTTGATAGAAACCACTCGGGCAATGCATAATTCTCGTTCTTCGCGATCTCATAATTCATTATTCAATACATGACCTTCAAAACAAATTTATATTACATGAACGACGAGCTAACAGATTACTAGAAATGAGTATTACCCTATGCGAGAAAGTCTTCAAACAACCAACTCCAGACAAATCCAAACTATATTCTTTTTATACACGACAGCTACCCTGTCACATGCGGAGGCAATCTGCCGGGAGATCTTTAAAATCTTTCTTCCATTTTTGTCGCAACTTCTCAACCAACTTGGGGCCACCCTTCTCCGAACATGCCACAAAATCTTCAACTTCCCGTAGGGTATACTTGTCGTTTCGGCCGTCTTTCTTTCCAGGCTTCTTCACATGTGTGTAGTAATGATCCTGGCAGTTGTCGTTCCGGCCGAATAATTTGGCGCATATCAAACACGAGTGGGGCTTCACTTCCTTGTGTGTGACTAGATGCCTCTTCATGTGTTCCTGTCTCTTGAAAAGTTTACCACATACGCTTCCATCGGCTTCCTTCCAGGGGCAGGGGCACCGACTGACCTCCGCGCGCTCAATTTGCCGGTACTCCCCCGTGCGCGGATCCAACTCTACCCGCGTAGTGACTTCTATGCCATACGCGACGAAATCCCTTTGTTTGGGAGCCTTTGACTTCTTCTTCTTCTTCTTTGGGACATATCCGGAGCGCCGTTCCTTCTGAACGGATTTGGCACCTGTTGGCAACACATACATTGATCTTTTCGGTCTTGCCTCTCCCTCGTCGAGACCTGGTTCCTGCTTGACCGAGAAGGAATCTTCCCTCTTGAAGCAAACTTCCTGTGGCGACTGCGGGAACGATGGGCCGACATTGTCGAGACTATTCGCACTGTCGTACGGATCGGAATGCACGTGTACAAAATCGTCGTCGATCAACATGACGTCCGACGGTATCATTGTCTGAGTGTACATGGCTGGCGGTTGCTGAATCTCGTTGTTCCAAAGATCACAATGCTCCGCTAGCTCTCCCAGACGGTTGTCGATAGAGAAACCCATGTGCCGTTCTCCTGGCCATGCCATGGTTGAGTCGTTATCCCACGAAGGCCCGTTCAGGTTGTGATGGTCACCCAGCTGCGCCCGCAGTATTGGGCCAAATTCACCGGCTGTAGGAAGAACGCTCTGAGGATGAAAGGAAATAGAGTGCGCTGCCGCCTGCTCTGTTTGGTGCACCATGGACCACTCATTGAGGTGCTCTCCGGTTGCGAAGCGTTTTTGTCCTGGAAGCAGTGGTAGCCCATGTAAGGGCATATCATACGACATAATGTCGACAAAACTCTCGCCCAGTGGGGATGGCCCATATGGTGGCGTGGCCGGGATCGAATAGTCCGATGTGTAGCTGGTAAAAGACGACATTGACGACTGGGACGATGCGTTCGAATCCCTTCGACCCTCATAAGGCGATGGAGGCGTAAGGAACCCCGGAGATAGTCCTCTTGAGTGTGAGGCCTGGTACTTGTTTTTAGAGATTACTCGAGCATAGTCGGACGATCCCATCAAAGCCATCGTTGGTCCGTGACTTGAATTCTGTTAGCATAGGAACAAAACGACTATGCGGATGGCATATAATAACTTGAACATACAACGACTTTCTAAGGGATCAGCAGAAAAATTCGGAGGAGTCGAACAGCTTCGGAGTCCTGTTTCAAGAAAAATGAAGGGACAATGAGGGCTGCGACTTGAGCTTAAGAACCAAGATTTCCCGCCGATGGAATTACAGAAAGCTGTGGCAAGAAGTGCAAGCCTTGCACTAACCACTGTGAAACGATGGATCTCGAGAGCGCGGTCGCGAACGCGGCGGAGGCAGGGCGCAGGAATGAGGTGTATGTCGCGCGTCAAGAAACCACACTGATGGGTCTATATGGAAGGAAAGAAGAGACGAGTGAATAATGATCTCGATTGCGACGCGAACGCAAGGGAATTCCTCGTGAATACAAAACAGTGGGGTCCGAAGATACCAGAAAGATGGGAGAGGTACACAGAGCCTTGCGGCATATGAAGCAGGTAAGAGCTTTAAAAGAGCATTGCAGTTTCGAGCACTGATAGACACACAATAGAAAGCCTTGCTTTTGGCCGAGGAGGAGCCGGAGTGACGGAAATCAGAGGGGAGTCTGACTTTGGAGCTCATCTGTCTGCACCGCACTGTAACCTCAGCCCCTGGCGCACGCCTCATCTCTGGAATGATACGTTAGAACCCTACCGTAGGGTTCACGCCATACCGACAGCCACTCCAAATTCAAGACTGGCCTACCCCAAACGCGCCATTCATACCGCAGTCAAGCCTTTGGGTGTTCGCCTCAAAGAAGGTGGGTCCGCCAGCCTCCAAGGACCTGCATATCTCGTAATGGGATACAGAACTTTATGATCTTCGGCGTCCAGTGTCACCAACACCGTCGGCTAGTATGCAGTCTCCATTCTGAATCTCAAAAAAAGAAAATGCAGCTAGGCCTGTCAAGTGTACGGTTCGATGGTATTCGTCCAACAACGACCAAGTATACATGTCGTACGTGCTCAGATGTGATGGCTAGCCCTTTCCATATATCGAAGCTATCTACGAAAGGCCTTGACTAGCTCAGAATTCGACATGCTGCATAACCATACGCCTCAGTGTTAGATTAGAACAGATGTTCCCAACTGTCTGGGAAGCAATATCTCGATGTACAAGTTGTGGTCTCACAACCATCGGTAGGTATGCTTTCCAACGTTTGTATTCCCAACGTCCCAAACCTCGAACATCTGATCAAAACTTCTGCTTGCATCGCGCAGCAAACCCTAGCGGTTACACGACTGTGCAAGAGCATCTACCCGACTAGGGCTATCAAGATCGTCGCAAAGTTTCCGTTAATGGGTCACAGGTTGCCCAAGCGCAAAGTTAAATTGGTTTATGGCTGTTGACGTCTTGCTGCAGAGCGAATGGAATGTGTACCCTCAAATCAGACATGGTCGGCTCTCCGCTATCGGCGCCTCTACTCGCCTCGGGCCGTGTACCGCTCAGGTACATTTCGTTGCAAGGCATAGGAGTTCCAAAGCAGCCTGTATTGGGAAGATGTTCCCCCCCCCCAACTCTTTGAAGTGGCCTGTCCATGTCATGTCGCTCACCTGTGGCAAGGGTCACCGATTCACAGTACTGACGGGTAGCCGCCTCATCAGATCGCGATTAGGTGGGTACCCGATGTCAATTCGAAGATCGCGAACACTGTTTCAGCAGGCGCACTAGTGTGACCAATAGGAAGACATGCGCGCCCTCCGCCGAGACGATGGATCTCAAGTATTGCCTACGTGCGACTTGAAACCCTAAGGAGTAAATCTGACCCAACAGTCGAGATGACTGCATCGAGCTCATCATGGATTGGATTATCGGCTGCCAAGAGAGGCCTCTGCACTGGCCTTGTCCTACCCTCGGGAGCCGACGTAGGCGGGCGTGCACGAAATGGGTGGCTTTCAGACAAGTCTTGCTGATTTGGCGTAGGAGCAGGAAGTAACCTGGATATGTGATTACTTGATTCTGGGTCTGCGGACTCAGATTCTGCGGGCCTGAGCAGATTCATACGGACGGTTACGCTCGTGGCCAACGTCTTTACGATTACTCGTGAGGCGCCAGCAACAGTAACATCTATCGAAAGTCGCTGGGTGGGTATTGGCATGCTGTCTGCGTATTGAATCGCCTCCATTCTTCAGTGGAGAGCAGCAGTGGAGCCGCCTCGCTACCTCTTGCTCCGAGGAGGTTGAGTGCAACACAAGACTTGAAGGCAGCATAGCACTGGACTTCTCCGCGCTCTCCTGGGGCTCGGTTGCGGAGATAACCACCAGACAGCTGTCAGGGCTCCACAATTAACGTTTTCAACGAGCGCGTTGAGCTCGCGCCTTGAATAAAGGGGGACTATGAGTTCATACATTAAGAAATGAGGGTTTACACGCGGAGGTAACCAACTGGCTGCCACGCGCTCGTATACACGTCTTTATTCATCCATGTGGACGAGATGACAGCCCATTCCTCACCATCGTTCTGGGAGGAACTTTTCCAGTCACGCGTACGATTCTAGCGTTGATGGCACTGTCACCATTCTGTTGAGAAATGGGATCTCTCCCAACCTCAAGGTACAAAGGCTTTCGGTATCGAAGCCCGGCGATTCTTCACCCACTCATGCAGTCTCAACGATGGGTTCACCGTGAAACAGTAGGCCCACTCCGGCAACGATCTTCCGCCCATACCTAATTGCTTCCGACCAACCTACACCGATTACTGTGTAGAGGGAGTACAGATGGCCCGGCATATGCATATCGAGCGCAAGGGCATAAGAGTGAACCGTGAACTGCGTTGATGAGGTGATGTGCGTACAAAACGCATCGCTTGTGCCAGGGTCGGCAGTAACGCTGTGGAGGCAACTTCGGAGAATATCGCCGAGCTTGCCAGGTCCCGTTGGCCATACACGACAGGACCCCCGCCTTGCAAACGGCCCAGATCGTCGCAGCGCGTACTGCCCCTGCCCTCAAAACGCGCGCCTTTCTATGGGGAAAACGTCGACACTTCCTGTCTGTATGGCAATAACGGTAGCGTGTTTCTTCGTCTGGACGAGGCACTTCGACCCGAGGTTAGTAGCATTCCACTGCCTCAAGTAGGATAGCGATGGTCACCTCACTTACTTGGAGATCAGGGGACTTGGTCTGACGTCGACTGCTCTGCGCTTTCGAAGTCACACGCCGACGGTACCTGGCGGCGGCAACGAAGTGGCAGAGACCCCCTCTGCCTTACGGTCCATCCACGAGGTCCTATTCTGGCTCAGATGATAGACATGTCGTTGACAAGGTCTGAGAGAGGATTTCATTCCCCTTTCTGGCTATTGTGGTAGGAAATGGAATCAGCGGGCTGACTTCAATCACTGAATCAAGTGCTTTGGTACTTGAGTCAATGCTGACGGACTGACGGACTGACTGACTGACTGGCCCCGTGGTATTGTCACTTATCAGACGGTCGGTAGACTCCGTTTCTCTGAACGCATGAACGCTTCGTTGGATGGGTACACGGTTTATATTGGGCTGTTTTACCTGGGATTGCGATCCCCTTCGCGTCCAAAACGGCATTTCCCGTGGTCACAAACCGGTTTTGTTCTCTACGACTTCGAAGGACCTTCCCGTTCAGGACTCAGCGAGAAACCAACGCTCATCATTCTACGGGACTTGACTTCCCTTTCAGATGTGACAGCTCCAACAATCCGACTCCAACGCTCAAGCTCTAGCACATTCTCATCCAACGACTTCTCTCGTATGCCGCAGTCAAGGCACTGGGTACACAGCCTCCACCTGCCTTATCAACTCTCAGTCCCATATCGATATTAATACGGGCCTATTCGCGAGGTGTCTAGCCTTAGGAATGCGGCTGTAAATGTCTCTGCTGACCATTACAGACCCTCCAATCAGCAGTGAAACCCCCGCAACTTCGGTCAAGAGCTCATCACTGTTAGTGTACTTTTCTCTTTCACTCCGAAGCAATATCAGGACAGAATCAATACAGAGTTTTATATCGCATCTCGAGCAGCGTGTTTCCGGGCCCGCCATTCCTGAGATACCGAAAGCGCCACCAAGCCAAGATATCTATCAGGACATGCAATCAGCCTCGAATTCTCTCCGCACACACTACGAGATATCCGATATGATTCTAGCACTGACGAGATGCTCATGCCTACATGCATACTCATCATTGCCCACATACACCTCCATCTCCACACTCACACTGACACACACACGCATCCGTCCGTCCATCCATCCATCCATCCACCCATCAGCGGATAGTAGCACACAGATAACCCAGCCCCATCACCAGCCGTCTGAAAACAGCCACTCCCCCCCCAACCCAAAGCAAAGCGTCAATTCACTCCACGCCATTGGCCGCATCCCGGAACCACATATATTGGGTTGTATCTCCACACAACCGCGTGTAACACGACCGAATATCTAAGCCCCTGAATCCACCACCCCCCTCAGCTGACGGTGGGGGCGAGCAAAGGATTTGTTTTCCTTATGGGGTCGACAGCTTCGAATGGAATGGGATGGGACGGAATGGGGGCTTTCGAAGCTGATATCTGCGTGCGTGCGTGCGGCCAGGCCAGGCCAGGTGGGTGCCATCGTCCAATTGTGCAACGGCGGTATCTACGAGGAGATACGCAATGCGATTCTCGCCCCAACACCGTCTGGCTATTCTGTTGCTCTGCTGCGGGTTCTGGTCCTCCTCCTCCTCCTCCTCCTCCTCCTCCTGGAATTTGGCCCTGGATGCGCGAGCGCGCCGAGTGCATCCGTGGGCACGTCCATCGATCTTCCTGTCTGGAATCAAGTAACTCCCTCGACTTTTCTAGCTATACGGATACTGACCTCGGGCTTGGAGTTGATGGAGTGTGTTACTGGGTACGTACTCACTTCTCTACTCCAAGCACTCACTGATGAATTGTGTGCGCAGACAGGCGGGTATGAGTCCCTTTCTTGAGAGAAAGAGGTTATGCGTACGTGTGTAATGCGTCTAATTCAATGCTGCGCTCTATGGATCATCTAAATCGTGCGTACATGTAGTTGCTACATGCATCTGTACAGCTAATTCGAAATCAAAGAACCACCCAGTAACATGACGTCATGCGCCATCCGCAATGCTACAAGTAATAATAACCCAAATGCTATGAATATGTTCATCATGAAGTGAAACCCCCTCCAGAATCTTCCTCGGTCCGCTTTCAACACTCCGGTTTCTTATCTTGGGGAACATGTACAGGTCATGACGCAAATTGCACTTCGCGTGGGCGTACGGCCTGGCCGGGACTCCCTGGGCTCCCGTCGCCGCTTCTGTCGCTCTCTTCTTTCGGGGCCTCGAGATGGGAGCGCTTGAGTGCGAGCTCGAGCTCTTCGGGCGTAAAGGGGGATTCGACTTTGGACGTGGAGAGGGAGTGGCGAGCGGGGTGCGAGGAGCCTGATTTTATGGACTGGGAGCGGCGATGTAGGGATTGGGAGCGGCGGTCGACAGAGGAGGATTTGCGGTGGTCGTTCGTTGGGGGGCGGGAGAGGCCGACTGTGGGGTTGTTCGTTAGCTATATGGGCGGGCAACCACCTGAGTGATTTCTGGGGAGCTAACCATTCATCACATCGCCCTCCTCGTCGCTGCCCTCCCTAACTCGCTCCGGCCTTGACTCGTCTACGCTCCCTCCGAACCCGCTGTCAACTCCCAAGCCATCGGTGCCCCGCGAGCTGCCCTTCCGTCCCCCAATGCTCCGCCGGCCTATAGTCGTGAGACTGCTCTTCCGGCTCGGCATGCGGCTTCCCATGGGCGAGTAGATGCTTTGCGCGCTCTTCCGCCGCCAGGCTTTGGCCCAACTAAAGGACTCGAGCTTCTCCTTGTGTTCAGGGGCCACCGGGCGGCGGTACTTCATGGGCGGCATCTTCTCGCCCGGCTGGTAGACGTTGCTGTCCCTTTTGGAGGATTTGGAGGACTTGGAGGCCGTTTTGCTGAGGGCGCCGTCTTCGTCGGATGAGCCCCGTGCAAAGGCACGGCGGATGCGGGTCCGGAGAGGCATTGTGGGCGTGGCGCTGATGTTATCGGGCGTAGTATCGTGAAGTCGTCAAGTCGTTGGTATTTAGACTCGAAGTGCACGGTGGTATGGCTACTCGGGGGGGTGGTAGGGCGAGTGAGGCGATTGTCGCAACGGGGATACGCGGAGGTTTGAGGAGGAAGTGGACCCTTGACCCTAGCTATGACCTAGTGGTCTTGTCTCGTGTTTCCGGCGCTGACTCTTGCGCACTCAACGTCGTCCCGCTACTGCAGCACTGGAGAGGGCAGTATCGATGAGACGAGGTTTCGAGGGCGAACTGCTGGTGCGGAATCCTGTTCTCTTCGTTGGTCCGTGGCCGATCCGTCTTCACTTTGCTGGACGGCGACACGTCCGTTCCATTCGCCGGTCGCAATGGCTGCACGGAGCGCAGAGATGGCAGCGTGCGAGGAGGGCCAGGATGAGGGAATAACGCCAGAAGCACTCGAAGGCGTGGAAAGGGTTGTCGTTGGCGGCACCCACGGTCTTGTTGGACTGGCTCTCGGGCTCGGGACTGGCGGAACGGCTGGAGCTAGCATGCTTCGAGCCATGATAGCCGCGCGGGCGCGGGATGCGCGGCGGGCTGTCGGGCTGTCTGCGCGAATTTCGTCGAGGCTGCTGACGGCGCGGGCGCTGGCTCTGGGCCGTCGGGCGGTCGCTCGGGACGTGAGGTTACGGGAGGTGGTCGAAATAGCGTTGAGGACACCACGCACACATAAGGCCGCCAGCCGTGTCGCTGCGTTCAGCCGGTGTGCTCTGTCGTGCCTGTGCCGGTGCCTGTCGTGCCTGTGTCCCGCACCGCGGCACTCGTATCCCGACCCGGGCGCATCACGTGCAGGCTGCCGGCGCTCCATCGCCCATTGTACAAGGGTAGTTGGGTGAGTACCACACATCCGACACCTGCCTGCACCATGGCGTTTTGACGATTCCCACCCACTTTCCCATCCGCTACCCTCGCACCGCGACGCTTGTCCAGCTTGCAACCGCCGAATGACTCTGTGGCTGGTGTCATGCGCCTCGTGCGCGCCTTCGTGGGCTTGCTAGACTTGCTAGACTTGAGGGGTAGATCGCGTCGTCATCGCCCCCCAGATGCACCATTCCCCCTCCTTCCTGTGGCACCCTCGCGATCCCGTTCTCTTCAATTGATGCACCTCTCTCACGACGAGAAGCTCGTGTTCGTCTTCAATTCCTGCTCAGAAAGAGCGTCGAATTACAGCGCAAACAAGTCTCCGTTGAGCGTCAAACGTACCGCCCGCCTGGGGGGATTTGGCGCCAGGATGAGGGCGATCTGCGGAGGCAGCTTGTACAAGGATGTAAAGCTTGATGTCTCCAATATTGGAGGGCCTGGAACGGCCAGAACTGGACGCGGGCATTCGCTTCGACGCCGAATGCGTGTTGTACTGTTCCAATTGGAAGGCTGATTGCGCCGCTTCCTGCCGCTACCCATTGTATGAGGTCATCGTTGTGTCTGCCCATTCCGGTCAAAATGGTATCATTCCACCGCCTATAGATCCGTCCTGGTTACTTTCTTCCTCGATTTCTGTGTTACCCTCTTGACCATCTCTTCTCGTCACCCTATCCTCTTTGTGTGTGATCGCGTCCTAGTCGAGTGAAGTCAGCCATCATGGACAAGCTTAAGCAGGTTATGTGCGCTATTCCTAGCCCTCTGTTGACCTCACCGCCTAATGTTTTACAGCACCGGCAACCGAAAGAATGCAAATGCGGCTCATGAAGGGGAGACATCCCCAACAACTACCAGCCCCACTCATGGTGCTACTGGTGCATTGAGCGGAGAAGGTAGCCACCTTGCAGGAACGCACCAAGCTGCGTCAACAGGTGCCACTGGCTCTGAAGGGTAAGGGAATTTTTGATCTTCTCCATGTCCTTCAAATCAACGAGTAGCATCATTAGATCAACTCAGCCAAATCCTTTATTTTCCATTGTGTTGACCAATGTGTAGACATCATCCAATTTACGACCAATTCAAAGGACAGCATGCCCAAACTGCAACGTCTGGAGAGCCCACGAGAACTACGGAGCATCCACCGCACTTTTCCAACTCTGCAAATGTGACGCAACCATCTCCAGCTTCGGCCGGCGCTTTTGGAACTTCTGAAAAGGAAGACGTATCAGCCCCTGCTTCGAGCTTGCGCCAAGATGCAGCCCACCGTCGACCAGATGTTCTGAGCGAAGACGCGAGCACGGCTAGTATAAGGTCTGGCGTAATCGGTTTTCCCCAGGGAGGCTACGATACACATGCCTCGTTGGGTAACAACCCTATCAAACGGGAGTTGGATAGCAACCAGCTTAAATCCGGCCCAGGCTCAAGCACTCTTACGGATCGCACAGTAGATGGTGAAAGTAAGGATACCTCACATCTAGGAAGAGATGCAGCCTTAGGCGCTGGCACGGTTGGAGCTGGTGGAGCTGCAGTTCATGAGTTGCGTCATCATGAAGGCGATGTTTCTAGCACTGCCGCTGGAAACTCTAGCACGCGCCCCCTCGAGAGTCAATCCGAGCGACGTACTGAGCATGCCTCCAAGGGTACTACTGGACATTCCAGCACGCACCCTCACCATAGTCACACCGAACGACAGACCGAGCAAATCCCACAGCAACAGTCTGCTCGTATTGGTGAGCAGAAGGAATCCTCTCATCTAGGACGAGACGCAGCTGTTGGCGCTGGTGTAGTTGGCGCTGGCGGAGTCGCAGCTCATGAACACAATCGTCGACAAGAGGGTGATGCCTCTAGGGGGATTACTGGACAATCTAACACGCTAGCCGGTCAGGGCCAGACTGAAGGACGCTCTCAGCCAATTTCTCAACAGCCGCCTAGCCGATTTGGTGAACAGGAGAAGACCTCCCACCTCGGTAGAGATGCAGCTGTAGGCGCTGGTGCGCTGGGTGCTGGTGGACTTGCAGCCAACGAGCTGAATCGCCGACACGATGGCGACGTTTCCAGAGGTACTACTGGAGCATCTACCAATCCCAGTACCCAGGGCCTTGGACAATCTACCACTCCCGCTACCCATGGTCTTACTGAACAACGCTCTCAGCCAACCTCGCAGCAACTGTCTGGGAACACTGGTGAGAAGGAGAAGACCTCTCATCTAGGAAGAGATGCTGCTATCGGTGCTGGCGCAGTCGGGGCTGGTGGGCTTGCAGCTCATACGTTGAGCAATCGACGCGAAGATCATATTTCCAGAGACGCTACCCAGCATAATACTACGACTGAAGGTACCACTGGTACTAACCGATCTTTCCCACTAGCAGGTGGCGTTGCAACAAGCCAGCCCACTCAGCATTCTCCTGTGGCCACAAGCGATAGAGAACCTGGGACTAAAGAAAAGGAAGTCGGTGTTGTTGAAGATCACAGCCACGGCCGTGAAGCGTTGGCTGGGGCCGCTGCTGCAGGTGTAGCTTCGTCAGGCATCCATTCATCCCAGCATGCGCATGAGCGTGAGCGTGACCACACAGGCCTTGCACAGGGAGCTACTACTACTACAGCTTCTTCTACCATTCCTCTGTCTCAACAGGAACGTCGCCCTACTGGTGAACACGATCACGCAGGCCATGGGCATACCTTCACAGGTGATCCATGCAAGTCTGGTGCCGAACCGTCTCCTTCTGGAACCATGTTTTCCGGTGGTCCCCATGTGACCGATACGGCAAATAGAGTTGATCCTCATTTGCACATTCCGGGAGAATTTCCTGATCCTACCCCTGCGGAGGAAATCTCTGAGCCTTCTTTTGGCGGCGGTGCAGGAGTTGCTACTACCGGTGGACTGCGCGACACACCAACTGGGCAAACCAAGTCAACTCTTGAATCTGATAAGCCAACCTCAGAGCACCACTACGGACGAGACGCCGCTGTTGCTGGAGGCGTTGGTGCAGCAGGCTTAGGTGCAGCTGCAGCCGGAAGGCACCATCAGAAAGAGACTCCAGAGATTGGAGGCTCGCAATTCCCGAGAGAGACAAGCCCGTACAGCTCAAAGACAGTTGACCCGCGCATCTATGGGAAGACAGGAGTACCAGACAATACCACAGAACAATCCGTTCCTTCCTCGCAACTTCGAGATGCGTCTAAATCTACACACGACCGAGACGCTGCTGTGGCGGCAGGTTATGAAACTTCGAAGCAACACGGTGGATTGCAAGGGAATGTGCAGCCATCAACGTCACGAGAAGTGGATCAGCCAAGTTCTCAAGCTCAAGATGAGCAGTCCAAGCACCACTACGGCCGTGATGCTGCACTTGTTGGTGCGGGAGCTGCCACTGCTGGAGGGCTTTATGCCAGTCAACGTGATGACAAGCCCGAGACTGGCCCGGCATCAGGCACAATTGGACCACACAAGAGCAACGTTGCAAATGTCGTTGACCCGAAAGTTCATCCTGACCCAGCTCTGCAACAGCACCAGGTGGGTTCGACATCAACTCCACAAGACCCTGCCACCAAGACCATTGGACCTCATAAGAGCAACATCTTGAATATCCTTGACCCTCGGGTACAGCCCGACCCTGAGAAGCAGAAAAGCCATCCCACAACTGATCCTTCCACGGCCGGCACTCCCAAGCGTGATACTCAGCCTGAGGATAAACACCACTATGGCCGAGATGCCGCAGTCGTTGGAGGCACTGGTGCAGCAGGATACGGTGCGTACGAAGCTGGAAAAGCATACGATTCGCATCGTAACACTCAGTCCGCAGCCTCTATGGACGAGCAGCGCTACGATCCTTCCGCATCTAGTGCTCACGATCCTACTCAACCATCTCAGCATCATCACGGCCGTGATGCTGCAGTTGCTGGAGGAGTGGGTGCTGCTGGCGCAGGAACTTATGCTGCCACGAAATCCCATGAGGGAAGTACGCTCCAGCCATCGACATCCGAAGGACATGTGCATTATCCCACTGCCGGAAGTCCTGAAGAGCCCTACCGTGGAGGTTCTCCGCATCAAGGTAAAGACGCCGCAGTTGCGGGAGGTGTAGGTGCGGCTGGTGCCGGAGCTTACACTGCTTCTAAAGATGCCCCCCCAACTTCATTCGCTCAGCAACTGCAGCATGAGCCTACCGCCAAGGGTACCGAAGATCCCAAGCAGCTTTCTGAACATCACTATGGACGAGACGCCGCAATAGCTGGAGGTCTAGGTACTGCTGGTGCGGGAGCCTATGCTGCTACTCGAAAGAATGATACTCCCGAATCTTCCGTACCTCAGCAGCAACATCATGATCCTACGACTCAGGTTCCAAGTGATCCCAATCAGCAGTCGCAGCATCATTATGGACGTGACGCTGCCGTTGCTGGAGGAGTTGGCGCGGCCGGAGCTGGAACCTATGCCGCTACTCGAGGCAACGAAAGCGCTCGCCAACCTCAAGTTTCTCATGAGAGTCAGCAGCCGAACGTCGCGCATCAACGTTACGATTCAGCGCAGGTCCCCGACCAGCCACAGCACCAGAAGCGCGACACAGCCGCCCTTGGTGCTGCCGGTGTAGCAGCGGGTGCCGGAGCAGGCTACGGTTTGTCGCAGCACGACGCCGAGAAGGCGGAGAAAGAGAGACTGGCGCAGCAGAAAGCTCATGACAAGGATCTCGAGCACCAGCGCAAGGAGCAACAAAAGGAGCTCGAGAAGCAGCAGAAGGGCCAGCAAAAGGAGCTTGAGAAGCAGCACACAAAGGAAGAGAAGCAGCACAACAAGCTCGCTGCTGCCGAGGACAAGCACCATCAGAAGGAGCTCGCGAAAGAGGAGAAGCAGCACCAGAAGGAAGCGGAGAAGCTGGAGAAGGAAGAGGAGAAGGGCGAGAAGAAACACCACCTCTTCGGGTTCCTGCACCGCGACAAGAAAGACAAGCAGGACAAGCTAGTCGACGAGAAAAGCGAATCCGGAGCTCCGCGCGATTCCCAAGACTACGCGGCTGGTGGTACTGCTGCTGCGGGTGTGGGTGCTGCGGGCATAGGTGCCGGTCCGTATGAAGACCGATATGCGGGCGACCAGGATTCGGACAGCGATGGGAAGAGGCAGCGGGCCCGACTGCACAAAGATCCGCCGCCCGGCCACCCGGCCAGAGAGGCCATGGAGAGCGGAAAGAACGAGCACATGGGCACCGATGGGCCGATTGGACGACCAGACCAAGTTTCTGGGGACCAGTAAGTTTTCACCTGGACCACCATCTTCACAATCAAAGTCGGGCTATCATGGAAAGCTCACATGTGCACAGCACCACCCAGTCAGGCGTGTTTGGCGCACATGAGCCTGATGCACAGACCCGTACCGTCACATAGCTGCATACCGGCCGGGCCTCGAATGTCAGGCAGTACGGCGATGGGCAGGGTGGTACGGTTGGAAGTGATACTATCGGGTGGTACAATTCGTTGCCCGAGGCAAAAAGGCTGACAGACTGGGAAGCGATCAACAAGGCCAGTCGGCCAGATTGAAAAGATGGAAAGAGCTGGAAATAGGGAGCCCGAGCAAGAATGCGCAGTCGGACAATTGGAGTCTTTGACTCAATTGGAGTCTTTGACTTTCCTGTTTGATGATATGATACCTTCGCGGGGATGGATTAGTAATGATTGAGCACGTACATATACACGTTAACGACGATGGTCATGTTATGGGGGATGGACAGCGTGGCAAATATAGGTCTGATTGTTTGGCTGGGTTTTCTGAATTATGCATGCCTTCGTATTGGTGACTTTTTGGCTTGATTGCGGATATGCATCCGAGCGTGAAACTTTTGAAATGGCAATGCGAACCGAATCGAATCGGATCCGAGTTCCATCCCATCATCGCCGTGCGTCGAAACCACCTCCCCCAATCGTCGGGTATCAAGTGTGTCGCCACGTCTCCTCCAAGGCGCGACGTCGTAATTATCTATCCACCCTATCCGCATCCGTCCACGTGCGCGATTGCGTCCCCCAAGTTCCCGACGTCGTGTGTTTCCCAGGCCCCGACCACCAACCGCCCAGTTTCCAGTAGTACGTGTGCGTGTGAGGGGTGTTCCAGAGGGGGTGTGGGCGGCGGCCTCACTCTTCTTCCTGGACGAAGGGATTCGCGATTTCTTCGCTGCCGTCGACGGGCGAGATGACGACGAGGAGGGTGCCGCGGGCGACGATGAGGCCGAGCTTGCGGTGGCGGACGTTGCCTTCGTCGTCTGGGCGGGGGGTGTTAGATGGTTGTTTGTTAGGGGGGG
>MU002147.1:0-34719 GCA_010093585.1 Melanomma pulvis-pyrius CBS 109.77
GGGTCTTGGCAAAAGTGGGCGACATACTTGGGTGGGCGACATGCTTGTGAAGTACGTTATAGGAAGCGCGCTAATCATTCAATTAATTACTCCGTCATGTTCCAACACCGTTACACAGCCCCTCTCGCGAATATACTTAATGGGGATCCAAGATCGACCAATCCTCACTAATGGAGTTTTAGAGTGTAGCGATCACGTTATAGTTATTGGTACGCGGGGGAACGTATTGAGTGCCGCGTAGGTCAGGAGAGCGCTTGTACACAGTGAAGCCATCAGATGTATTCGGAGGTTGGTGAACACCAGGCTCTCCATCAATTGCGAAATCCTTAAAGGATCGTCACGATATTGAAAAAAAATTCGAAGATTTGGTTTCCACCTAGCAGGATTGTGCACGACCCTTCATGTGGCTAGATCCACCTTAATTTCAGTGGCGGAGTAGGCAACCGCCAATCATCGCCCATCCACGTGATGCATTCGCCCCTTTCCTGAGATCCTTCCAACTTCTTCTCCTGGCATTTGAAATTAAGGCCCTAGTCAATAGCGCGGTGCTCGAATTTCCTGCCTGGGTAGTATAGCGAACACGTTTAGTAGGAGCAGTCTGCCTAGTTAGCCTGATGGTTAAATTAAAAGTACGAGGTTGAACGAAGCTGCCTTCGAGACCGGAGTACAGTCTGTATTGGTGCTTCGAGCTTCGAGAACCCGGTGAAAGATGGCATATAAATATCAATACACCTTGTGTCTCTTCTCTATCACCAGTCAATTACTCTTCTTTAGACATTTACGACAATACCTCATATCGTAACATTAATACCTAATTATAAAATGAAGTCCCTCATCCTCGCTTCCTTCCTAGCAGCAGTGCTTCCAACTGCCTTTTCCCTCCCCGAGGTAACCATCAAAGAGCTTCCAGCCGGTTGCGCTTCCTATCCTGGCTACGATGAGGAAACCAAGGTTGCAGGCCCATGGACCCTACAAGTCACCAATAGCGAGAACACGACCATGGAAGGCTTCGGAGACATCAGTACCTATTCGCTCGGTTTCGATCCCCGCTATGGACCATATCTGCGTTGGGGAGCTGTAAAAACCTCTTTCTATTGTAGCATTATGGCAACTGACATGTGTTCCAGATCACGATCCCAGCCCGCAACGACGTCGCCAAAACCGCGCTCAAATGTGCCAGCTCTTCTCTACAAGCCTATGTCTACACCAGCGCGGACGGAGCCGGGGCCCCACATGACATACAATGGACGCCCCTTGTCTTAACCCCATACTCGTACGATGCTGCCCTCATGTATAAGATCAACGGAGGAATTCCAGTCAAGACTTATGAGCACTACATTGGAGAGGAAAAGCAAGATGGCGTATTTTTGGGCGGCTATAACACAACCACTTGGGGATTTGAGTACCAGAAAGCTAATCAAGGCTCCGGGTTCCAGGATTACTATTACATGAGGTTACTAGGTACGGATTTTGGAGAGTTGGGGGCGAATGAGACGAAGGGTTTCATCAAGATTGGAGCTTGAATAATAAGTTCCACTCGAGCTAGAGACAAGGAGAGAGCATCGGAATGAGACCCAGTGGCTAGTGATGAAAAAACCATGTTATGGTGCTAGGGATCTTATGAAATAAAATTGAATACTGGACTGAACGGCTCTTCAACCGTTGTAAAACTTCCTGTCGACTACGAAGAGTTCTTGTAAAACTGAACCCACCAAACCAAATGATTAAAATGCTAAGAATTATATCTACATTAACCCGATGCATAGCCCTCCTGAAGCTCCCACATCAAGAACAGCAGAAGAGCTACCACAAACGTGTACTTTCCCCATACTACTCCTCCATGCAACTCCTCGCTCCTCTCATTTCAACTCTCTTCTTTTCCTAATTTCAACCCCAGCGCCGGAACCTCAACGCCTACTACTTCTCCGTTTATCATATCAAACACAAACTCATCCATACCGACACCATTGAGTTGTAGCGCATCAACAGACCGCCAGGTATCACAAGTCGGTGTTCCCGCATCTCCCAACTCCGTCACGTCTTGAAAGATAGCCCGAAACGCCATTCGTGTAGTATCGTCTGTCTCGGAAACGAGATCGGTCGGATACAATCTGAAGCTGAGATTCGGCGGCTCGATGTCGTTGAGCTTAGCGTAGATGGCGCGGATATCAGTCCCCCCTGACGTGAGGTTTGTGAGCGAAATGCCAGAGGTAGAGTCCGTAGCCTGCGCGATCGTGAGAGATGCTGTAGTAGTATTGTCCGAGGAGTTGACAGAGGTATATGTCCCCGAAAATGCAGTGCTAGCTTGCACGATTGCATTCTTTTCCAGCGCTGGAATCATCGCCACAGAGATGAGATCCGCGTAGGCGTTCATATCAGGATTACTTTCACTATCGGCGCCAAGGATCACAAAGCCCACGCCGTAGTCTGGGACCAAGCCTACATGGGAGGAGTATAGGCCGATGTTTCCTCGGACTTGATATATAGGAATAACGGGAGAGGGACCACCGAGGGTTAACGAGTAAATTTCCCAGGGTCTCCCGATGCTATTGACTTGGTTGGAGGTGAGTGACACGGGCTTGAGCCAGCGTTGCGTCACGGCTTCATCCAGCAGTTGCGAGGAGAGAATGGCGCGGAATGCGATGGAGATATCTGCAAGACTGGAGTATATTCCATTAAATGCTGCTTCGATCGCAAGCGGGTCGGTCCATCCAGAATTCAAGCGGGTCGAGGGGATGACACCATAGTCTGAGGATGCAGGCTCTAGGAAGGATGTGTTAGACATGTTGAGCGGGTTGACGATGGAGTCATTGAAGAGCTTGGGAAACGGTTGGCCTCTGATAGATTCGAGCGCATACGCAAGGATAATGGATCCCGCATTGGAGAAAATGGGCGTGGTGCCTGGGGAGAAGACCGGTGCACGGTTGCCAAAGAATCGAAGAAACTCTGCCCGATCGCAGGACGAAGACTTTGAAGAACATGGCGATGATGCGTTTGAGCTTCCAAGTTGCTCCAGGAGTGAAGCGAGATTAGAGTCTTGCGCATCGGAAGTAGGAGAAAATCGTCCAATCCCCCCTAGGTTCGCTGCTAGATCTCCTAGAGTAACTTTATCCCACTGAACTTGGCTGATTGAAGTCACTAAAGAGGTATTTGATGCAAGCTCGGGGACCCATTTGCTGACTGGGTCTTCCCAGTACTGTTCGCCGGCTTCGATTAAGAATAACCATATGGTGAATAATGTTGTCAAGTCGCCCGTACGATATACACTGTTTGCATCTACCGCTTTGACGCCCTTCGAAGAATTTTTCAGAGTGAGTGCGGTGTGGTGATATTCGTAGAGGAAGGGGTTTGAGGAATTTGAAGTCTCGGTCGAGAACAAAGCAATGCTGAAGGATGTTGTGTTGGGGGTGATCAGACCAAAGTCTCCAGTGCCTGTCAACATGTAATCATCAAATGCGGTGGTGAGGTTCTGTAGCCCTTGTTGTATGATGGAGGACGTAGCTGTAGATGGAAGGATAGGGAAACGTGGGCCTAATAATGGGCAGGCTGAGAAGGGGGCATCTTGTGCTGCAGAAGTCGCTGAGAAGAGGAGAAGTGAAGATATAGCAAATGAGGTGTGAAGCATCATTGTGGGCAACTGAAGGCTCGAGAGGTGTGATGCTATGCCATCTAGAGACGTATCTCTAACTCTTATACACCGTGCAGCTCGGTCTAAATACATTACATGACCCCATGATTTCACCCCTCTTCGCGGCATGGTCCAAATCCGCCATGGTGCATTCAGTCATCAACGCATTCGTGACACATCTCTGACTTCGGTGGGTATTTAGGAAGGCAGAAGGCTCAAGGATGTTTTGCACGGCCTTGTGTGTACGCTAGAAGCGACAATGCCCTTGAGGCTGAGTTCGTGATCGACCACCGAGAGGCTACGGTGAGGCATATTGAGGTCGACCCAATGGTAAGACCTAATTAATGACTAATATTAATGCGGCCCGGCTGGAAATGTGGTTGGTCATTGAAGGAGATTTCGCGCTAAGCCCTCGTCTTATTGTCCAAATTTGGCCTAGCTTGGAAGGATGAAAAGTAGCTGTTTTATATTTGTATGCGAGCGCGTCCGACTCCAGAGACCGGCGTAGAGGAGATATGAAGGTCCGATTACGAAAGTAAAAGAATTGAACTTGTGGTCTTAGAGCTTTTGACAATCTATTTATTGTAGTGGGGTGGATTCCCGAGTAACATCTGATGTGCCTAATACCAAGTTACAGTTGTGCCCTTGCCCAGAAGCGCACTACTGAAAGCTATAATACGACATTAGATGAATGGAGATATAAAACAAGAAGACTTGAACTTGTCTCATCTTCACTGTCAGTCTGATCTTGCTTCCATGCCATCTGATGTGCCTTCTGCCTCCAGCATCTTCTAACCAGATCGTACTTAAGTGAAGAGTGACTTGGTGCCCCATCGTTAATCCCAGCATACTCTTATCACTCAGATGTCAACTTCTCCAGTGTTACTATTCCCTGCGACAATGCACGCGTACCTCATTCACCCTCCCAACATGTTAGAGATCGACGCCCCTATGAGGATCTTTTGGTACCACTCGCATCAACTCATGCGTTCACTGCCGAGTGACTCTATCTCCTAGATATCTCCAGGATCGCGATCGAACCTTTCACGACATACTTGATCATTCGTGAGAGCCAGGAGGAGCATGGAACGGCATAAGACATTTATAATTATAGAAAGTAAGGTCCTAGGTAGCGGACGGGGATTTAGTGCTCTAGATTCTCGCAGACTTCCAACTTGCATTTTCTCCTCTACCGTCCACCTTTCTCACTCCAGTCTTCCGTCTACTCAGACGCCCTCCTCCACTTCAATACCGCCTGTTGCTCCTCCACAGTGTTCGCATCACCGGGAGTAATCCCTAACACCCTATTCATGACTCTCCGCCATACGAGTATTCTTCTTCTCTCCTTCGACCCTCATCTGAAAAGCTTGCTTGTATATATACTTGGCCATCTGCGAATCTGCCGGCGTCCACTTGAATCTATCCTTCTAGTAGCTCATCCAAAGCGCACACTTCGCACTCCCTAGGGTAGACCTGGCCATCATATTGTAAAGAATCGGCGAATATGTATCCATTCCTTTGTCCACGCCACTCAGAAAAGCATGCGCGACCTTAAATTTCAGTGATAAATATATTTCCACTAAACCATTCCACCATCCTTCAAGCGTTGCATTCTACATTTGGCAAATTCGGCGATGACTAATTCGCCTTAGGAGACAGATAGAGCGACTCCCTGTATTCCTCTTCCAAACCCACGACAAATGACAACAGATACGTCCACGCTTGAAGCGATTTCAATAGCTTAACGAGTTTATAAGTATCCTCTATGAATTCCTACTGTGCTCGTCGCTAAATTGTGTCACTCAACATCTTCAAGACTATCACTCCACGAACCACTGGCTTCAGAATGCGTCTTCCTTGAACCACCTGCCCACATTCCACGCAGCATTCAAACTGATATTGGCAGGCGTCAAATACATGCCTATCCTATCAGCTATACAGCTCAGACGATGGACCCCTGAAGAAAACTCTCCGCTGCCAGCCGGTGCACGTTCCACCGCACAGCTTTGCCGAACGAATTGAGCAATCTCAAACTAAACCATTTCTGTCACCCCATGCGAGCGCTTGGCATAATATTGGAGAGGAGCTCCATCCCCCTCCGCTTTTGCTAAGAACTGCCATTCCTTAATAAAAGCACCGTCAAAACTCTGAACGTCTTTAAATCTATCACGAGAGTTTCCAATACAACGCACCTAAACCGATCAGAATGGTGAACATAGGCCGGCCATCGAGAGGGTGCCTGACGTGCAGAAAGCGTAAAGTGAAGGTGAGTTAGCAACAGCGGAAAAAATGTAATCTATGTATGTATGCTAAGATTGAATGCAGTGTGATGAAATTCGACCCAGTTGCAATCGCTGCGCTAGACTACAAACAACTTGTGACTGGCAGGACGAATGGAGTGTCATGATCCGGCCCCAAGAGAAATGGGCAAAGAAGACGGTCGTACAACGTGTGAAGCGTGTGCAGATTTCAAGGAGCCAACAGGGAGCCCAGCCATCCGCAGACGCATTGCTAAAAGCGGTCATGCTACCGAAGCAGTGCCAGATTGGTCCGGAGATTTACGCCATCAATCGCTTCTATGCAGACTACGCCTTTACGATTGCAAGCTGCCAGTTTCTGTATCTTGTGCAGCCCTTGTGGGGCGGATCGAAGACCCCTAGCTCCATTCATAGCGTGGTTCCTGCAGTAGCCCTTGCTAATGTAGCCCAAAAGCTGGGTCGACACGATTTGATGGAGCAGGCTGACCGGCATTATGGGAGGGCGCTTAAGAAGTTGGCGGATAGCTTGAATAATCCAGAGGTCTCAAAACATGACGGTACCCTTCTCACTGCACTTATGTTGAGTCTTTACGAGGTGAGTTCTGTACCAGTGGCCAGATCGATGATGCTTCGGATAGTGTTGAGACTGACCACCTCATAGACCATATCACATAATCGATATAAAGGAACGCAAAATATCTACAGATCCCACGTCTCTGGGAGGCGCGCTCTCATCAAACTTCGGGGCCGCGAACAACTTGAAACAGCTTCAGGCCGCACTCTCTTCATCATTATGCACCATGAGCAACTCGTGTCTTCTTTCATCACGGACACCGAGCCTTCGGAGGAATTCAACTCTTGGATCTACGGCGCGTTTCCGCCATCAACGATATTAACCTTGGAGCTCCTCATGCACGACACTAGTAGCTTCCTTGCTCTGCTTAAAAGGATCCTCTCGCAGGAGCCGAAACCTCACCCACAAGAGATCATAAGACTGATTAGGACCGGATTGCGTTTGCACGAAATGGCGCTTGATTTGAGTCAATTCTATCTGACCGGTGATGCTGACCGTAGTGAAACACTGCGATTTTACACAGAGGCACTTGCTACACGGAGGCCTTCGCATAGTGAAAAGATCAACCTGTCAATGTTAGAAAAGATACTTACAGTTCATGAACCCACGGAAACGAAAACCGCAGAAGATATGCCGACTACTGAACCAGACGCGGTTCTGGATCCCGACGCTAGAGCTGCCTATGGGAAGCCAACGCAATCGTCCGCCTTGAACCTTTGCCGAGCCATGCATATACACCTTGCGCAGGGTATGCTTAAAGCCATCACCCATCTGAATCTAACGCCCGGACACGAAGAGGCTTTCCAAGACGTAAATCCCGCTCTTGATCTCACTGCTCTGGACGAGGAATTCAACGCCACGATCTCTCAACACGCAATAGACATCTACTTCGACACCCCCGCCGCGATAGATGGCGAGAAAGGCTCTCCCGTAACCGAATTCACCCTACGCGGTAACGCGTTTCGGGCGTATGTTATGTTGTGGCCTCTGCGAGCAGCACTGAATGCGAGCCAGACCTCGGCCAAGTACAAGGTGCTGCTCGCTAGGAGACTTAAGGAGATTAACAAGGTGCATGGGATCGGCATGGCGGTTGAGCTGGTGGCCATGGCAAAAGACCTTCCTGATGATAATGAGGTGCTTGAAGATCTCAACGAAGCTCACAGTCCAAGCTACCCAAAAGCAAATCTTGGTAGCAGTGGATCTTGCCCTAGCCAGTGCTTTTGTTTCTTTAAGCATTGAATAGGATTTGAAGTCGAGGAGAATGTTTTCCGGTTTTGGCACAATATAGTGCGGACAATCTTTGGCTTTGTTTTGGCAAGGCTTGACGGTATTTCTCCCTGGGCTTAGATTTCATTCTGTCAAATATTGAGTCGATTCCTAGAATATATTCCGGCCGGCCCTTGTCCTTGATGACCTTCATTAGCCAGTTATTCATTCATCAAAACATTGCAGCGTACCTTATACACACAACGCGAGATCAGTTAGCTCCCGGTCATGGATATCTCGCTTGCGGCTCCATCAATACTCCTCCATACGACATTACCTACAATGTTCTTCTTGGCATGGCGCATTTCAGGTACCATCTCTCGTGATTGACGGATCTCGGATCCTTTCCATAATCTCCATGGCGACATTAGATGAGAATCCTGGGCTCGCTTGCACGCCTTCTCCACACGTTCGCTCGACTATTCGCGGAGATTTTTCGAATCCCAGGGTCCCATCCCTGTCAAAAATATATGGTTTAAACACCCATCGATTTTGATTAATAGCCATAGTTCTTACTACACAGCACCTCACAACGCCCCGTTATATTTTAAAATACAAAAAGGCGCTCGTCTATCTCTTCCACGGCGGCCTTGGACCCAGAAAACACTGGAGTAGCACTCTCCTCTTTCCTTCCAATCAAAAATCTGTCTGCGCATCACAGCTCCGCTCCCGACCATGAAACTCCTCACCACTCTTCTGACAGCCAGCGCGCGGCTCCCATCCACCCTCGCACACTGGAACTACGACCGCCTGATCCACAATGGCAAAATCGTTGGAGATTACTACTCGTACATCCGGCAAACCACCAACGCCAACTCGCCCATCACCGATATCACCTCGCTGGACATGCGCTGCAACGCGGGCGGTGCATCAGGCAAGAAAACACAAACCTATACCATCAAAGCTGGAGATGAAATCGGGTTCACGGTGAATAATGTGTTCGGCCACCCCGGCCCGCAACAGGTGTATATTTCGAAGGCACCGGCCGCAGTCTCGGATTACGATGGCTCGGGCTCCTGGACCAAAATATACAGTCTAACGACCAAAGCTATCACAGACCAAGGTCTGCAGTGGGCCGGCGATGGCATGACATCCTTTCGCTTCACAATTCCCTCTTCTGTGCCGGCGGGCGAGTATCTGGTTCGGGCCGAGGGACTCGCGTTGCATGGCGCGGGCGAAAAAGGAGGCGCGCAGTGGTATATGGGGTGTGCGCAGATTAAGATCACGGGGAGTGGGACTGGGGTTCTGAGTCCGTCGGTCAAGATTCCAGGTCTGTACAAGGCAGATGAGCCGGGGATCTTGATCAATATTTATTATCCGACGCCTACGAGCTACAAGGTTCCTGGGCCAGCGTTGTGGCCGGCGGGGACACAGGAGTTGCACGTTGTTAAGCAATTGTAGATAGTGCAGTTGGATGGAAACCTGCGTTTAGTCAAAAAGAAATGTTTAAGGAAGCGAGTGGATGTAAAACTAAACTGAGGAGTATTAGAGCAGCATTTAGTACTCGGTCAAGTCAATGTACTCCATCGGCCTAGACACTTACCACATTACGCCATCTACGATCGAAGCCCCACTAGCTGCATCGAGCTATTTTCCGGCCCTTCACACTAAGCACAAATAGTAGCTTGGCCAGTCACAACTTTAATCTTTATCTTCACCTCGTCACCCTGCCGTCTTATAACATAACTAAATACTACGTACAAACTCCTGAACTTGTTCATGCAAAGTGCTTTCAATTCCTGCCAATCCTTCCATCGACATTTCACATCGTATTCGTACCCAATTATACATCTCGTCTTTAATCCACCCACGTGTGCTGAGGATCTATAGAATGCTCATAGCAGCACTCAACAGAAGGCCCAATACCATGTATCTCACTATCTCACCCCCAGTCTTCAAACCCATTGCGCCGCTCTTCTGATCCACCCATTGCGTCCTCCATTCAGAAAGACTTGCGTCTTTCAGCTTTCCTCCAAGGCAATCGTCCACCTTTTTCCCAGTAAGGCCCGAGGCAGTGATGTTGCAGTAAGCAAAGCAATCGCTTCCCAGGTTGATATCATTCTTGTTTTCGTAGTTTGAGACTGGGCTGTCGCCGCAGCAGGACTTCAAGGTGTCCTCCACGTTTTTCAAGTTCTCGACTGCGAAATATGGGAGGTTGGTTGGGGGCTTCACGAAGTCAGGGAGTGGGACTCCGGAGGAGCAGTTGGTTACGCCGGACATACTCGGTGTATAGGGTCGAGGTACTGGTGCTAAAGCGTGTGGTGTATTGTAGGCAGGATTTGTGGGTGCGTGGCGATGTGTGCGTGGACGATGCAAGGGACGCGAGAATGATGGAAGGCCTTTTCAAAATCGCGGGAAACCCCTCTCGTGCTTATGTATGGAAGAACTGTGCCACAGTCAGGAGCTTCGCCCAAGATAAGGCGATGTTCCGTGGCCCCATTGCTGCTCTTGTTTGCTCTTGCTAACGCGGAAATTAGCCGATTGGACTAGCGATGGAAAGGATGAGAATCGATATAACACTATTGCTTTTCGTACGAGTTCAGGGTTTACCGTTATTAATTAGGCTGCCGTATCCAATAACCATCTCCGCCTTATTCATCACATTGTTCGAACCCATGTCCAAATACTATGTTGGCCGAGCCTCTTCATCTTCAAACCCGTGACGAGAAAAATTATATTGATAACCGTATATAAGGGTTCCATATTCAACAGACGTACAAACAAGTCTACATTTCTGTTCAGTTATACTACACAATTGAGAACTTTCTACGTACAGGAACGCCGCCAAACTCCTGCTTCTCTTTAAATGCACATCAAGGCAGCCCAAAGGTATGCCATAAACAAAACTCCGCTTCCTAGTCGATCTCGAAGTTTACACCATGCCAAACGCGCCCGCAAATCCAAGCCCCAGAACCAAGTACCCCATGACTCCCATGCTCTTGAGCATTACTGCACCGCTTTCTGGCTTCTTTTCTTCCTCCTCCTTATCATCCGTTGCATTGCCAAAAATTGAAAGATATCCCGTGCCCTGAAAGTGATCGTTGTCGAGTATCTCCTTCACACATTCTCTCACGGCATCATGCGTGAGTCCTGGCGCTGTAACGTTGCAGTATGAAAAGCAACTACTTGGGATGCCGAACTCGTTAGGGCTGTCGTAATTTGCTGACTGGCTCTGACAGCAGGAATTCATGGTCCTTGAGACGTTTGCGACGAAGCCAACGGCGAAGTATGCGAGATTTGTAGGAGGTTCTGACATGGAGAGCGTTTTTAGGGCAGGATTAGTGCATATGTATGCACCTGAGGACTCCATTTTGATCGGTTTGGACATCTTGAGATAGTTGTAGTCGAGATAGTTGAAGTATATGTGAGCTTACGAAGGGTATTTTGTTTATACCGATGTGTATGATTCGTCAAAGAGGAGAAAATTGCAAGTTCGTAAGTTCGGCTAGTTTTATGTCGAAATGTAGTAATCGTTGTGGGAGGCGGTTGAGTGAGTCTTTTCAAAAATTGTGAACATCCGGTCTTATATCATTCAGTTATTTCTCCTCGCTGCGGACGCCCGAGATACTCAGGCGACCACAGGACAGGCGTTTACGGTGTTTCATCATACTGCGCCTCAGAGATACGGTTCTCTATCGCTCTTGGCTCGGAGAATTTGGTTGCCGTTTTCGCATATTTGCCACTAGACATGGGTTTAACCAATCATGACTATTGTTCTTGGCCCTTCGGTGTTGGAACTGAAATCCTGCCGAATAGGCCTCTTGTAAATATATACACATATCCGGCGATAGCTTACCCCGTAGTACACTCTGAGGTTTCTTCGTCAATTATGACTTAAAATTGCCTAATCAATAATAAAATAATAGTCTCTAGATTTCTTGCGTGCTTCCCTTGTATGCAATGCCTAACCGGACAAGATTTTCGCGCGTGGTACGTCTAAGTTGCGTGCAACAAGGTACATTGGGATCTATCATTTTCGCAAGGCTTAGCATGGACTTCATATTTTAGATATGTTTGCAAACTTTGTACTAGTTGCGACTGATTAATTTTCAACGGCATAACAGAAACTCGCCTGAAGGAGCCTAAGTCATATTATATGCCTCTTCATCCCCAAAATGCCGTTCACGTGGAGTCATACACTAATTCTGTCCAGGGTAGGGTTTCATTCTAGCCATTTCATGGTCCTCGCTCCGTGAACTCTCAAGTCGTGAAAACTCGTCTAAGTAATATCAAAAACGATGCCGACTAAAAGTCCCAGAAGCCATCATCCAGGCTCTCAGCTACGAACAACTGCCTAGCGACATTCATATACTGTTTCTGTATTGAGCTCTGATATGTATCGAAGGAAAAGATCCATGCCTACCCCAAAATCGCCTAGTCAACTGACCAGTCTAAGAAACCACTGTCTCATTGCCGTATATGTAACAACCCAGGCCCAAACCATCTAATGAGCGCCCATACCATACACGTTCGGATTGAGATAGCTCGTGACGTCCACCTGTCCATCCTTCTTGCACAAGCAGCCCAGAAACGTATGTAAGCCATGGCTGGTGTTCAGGTCCTCGGTCATCGCACCCAGTATATGAAGATAGTTATCGCAGTACTGGCCTCGACCCATCTCATGCATCCACGCACATATACCCATTGCGATGCTATGATCGTCCTTGCCCCAGCGGTATACGGGCGTCAAGATCTTGACCTCGGGGAAGACAGCTTGCGGCGCGATGTCGAAGTAGTAGATGTATCCGTCGGCGATGATGGGTAAGTCACTGTGGATTGGGGGAATGTCCTTGTCGGCAGGGTGATCGGAAGATAGGTCTGAAGCGTATCGGATAAACTTGATTACGTCGTCGATCGGTCTCTCCATGCCCATGATGAGACCGCCTAGCGTCATGATCTCGCGGACAGAATCGAAGTTGGTGCTCGAGGTCTGGAAGTAGAGCTTGATGCGAGACTTTGAGGGGTCGACGTTGTCAACAGCGAGCTTGAATGGCTTTAGCTTCTGACCTTCTGTGTTACGACCTAAGAAGGTCATTAGGGAATCGAGCGCGACATTGCGGCGCTGGATCTGCCGGATAGCAGCATCCCATTCGGAGAGTGGCATGAGAGTAGACTGTCCTAATTTGCGTGGCGTAAAGTAAGTCTTGGTGAAGATGCCCTTGCTCACAAACTCTAGAGCGACGGAGAGAGTAGTGGTCAGAGGCGTATCCGATACTCCGAGGGCAACCTCACGTGCGTACTTAACGACGTTCTTGTCGAATAGAGAGGATTGGAAGTGATTGAACCCGGTGACGTCCAGCCCTGGGAGTACATCGCGAAGACCCTGGAGAAGCTGCTGTGTCGGCCGATGGTTGAGAGGGTCAAACTCAGAGCCCGTTGTCTGGTCGATAGCCTCCATGATGTATCGAACACTCGGGTTAGTTCTCTTCGTGTTCCATCTCCAGCAGTACTCGATCGGAGTGCCGTCTGCGGTGATAAGGGACTTCCAGTTGGCAACGAAATGTTGTGGCGCGGGACCGAGAAAGGGAACAGCGCGTGCGTGGTGAGCCAGGAGAGCCTCGAATTGCTTGCTCATTGGGTATCCTGCTGCATCAAGCATGGTAGCAAGATGCGGGCCGGTGAGATTCCACCAATACTCTTGGTCGGGGGAATCCGTTGTAAGCCATTTCGATACAACCGACCAAGCCTCCGTGTGTCCTTGGTCCTTGGCTTTGGCCATGACACTCCCAGGGAGCAGGCCTAAGCCGTGATTGGGCCTCTGTTGGACAGGTAGGTTACCTCCTTTGCACAATTTTCTCGTGAACTTTACCTTCCTCAGTCCCCAGAAGGACGCCACACTGGGCTGCTCGGAGACGTTGGCAGTTGATTCGGACATGTTGTATGCTACAAGTTGCACGAGACTGCAAGTAGCTGGAGAAATTGAAGTGGTGGAGTGGTGTCGAGAAGATAGAGTGATGGGAGTGGTGTCGAGGAGATAGAGTGGTGAAGTGGTGTCGAGAAAATGGAGTGGGGAGGTAGGGCCCACTTAAATCCTCGGAGGTGGAGAGTTTTCTGGGTGAATGGGAGTGTGAATGTGAATGTGAAGTGACAGATTTGGTCGATAATCGCCACAGTCTATACGACGCGCCGTGAGCTTGTCTCAAAATTTTGCCTATCAACGCCTACGCCTTCCGCGTCGTTCTGTCTTCCTCTTTCTTAGCCACGAGGATGATTGGGATGCAATTGGGAGCTGCGGTTTATACAGAAGTTCTTTTCGTTGTTAGTGAACGCGGACTTTGCTGGGTAGAGAGCCCCAGCTTTATGTATAAGCTCGTATTTATTAAGGATGACCTTATCGATAATTTTAGCCACTGGGCAAAGGGATTAAGCTAGCCCTTCAAAGCACTGCTGTATTTGCCAGAGATCACTTTGGTTTCCTCGAAGAAGTAGCTAGATTATTCCTCAAAACAAACTTGCTCATCGATATGACTTCCTCAAAGGTCCCACAAAAGTCTCTTCAGGGTGTTTTAATCGAATTTCAAAGCACTGCCGTAACAGTGGCTCCGTTGTTTTTCCACGTACATCACCGCTGTATCTGATATCTCACCACTACCCTTTTTTCTGTGGATTTGGTTTAGAGCATATCAAACAATGTAAGAATTAAGAATATTATGAAAGAGCGAACGGCAGAGAGGGTTTTCGTATGGTCCTTCGAGCCAGTCCCGCTGTCGAACGTCCCGCTATAGAGAAGAAGTGCAGGCCGGGTTAGGTTACACTCGAGCTCGCTCATGTATGTCGGAAGTGTATTCATCAGCTCTATTCTGCCTCGCCTATTCATTGGTTGGCGGTAGAGTACCAGAGCACGCACCCATAAAGATACAAACACTTTAGTTAGCGGTAACGGAACCAACAAGGACGTAGTCCTGACATTATATCTATATAACCTATCCTTAATTGAATAATCTCTACCCTTGACCTCTACAGTCCCCTCATGATATCATCCAGCGTGACTGGCTTCCTGACCGCATTCGAGAACCCTTCGTGAAAGCTAACCCAGATCCTTCCCTCATCATTCCTTGTGTCCGCCTTCGTCCAACCCTTTGCTCTCTCTCCTTCAGCAACAGGCTGAACCTTGATAACCCTTCCGAAGAAGTCCCTCTTTATAGATTTCTCTTTCAACTTTTCTATCCTCGCGCCCGCGTCGTCTTTGACCTCTTCCACTTCATCATCGTCCACATGTCCACGTCGTTTCCTCGCTTCGATATCAAGCCTCAATGTCTCCCTCTTCCACTCAGCCTCCAACACACTTCGTACTGCAAACCGAACCTTCTCATCCTTCTTACCACCAAGCGTTTCGAAGGCTGCAAGTTCGTCTAGTGGAGGCTCCATGCGAAGAATCCATCCACCGCTCCGGTTTGCAAAATCCTCAGTGTCCACTCTACTCTTCTCGAAGCGCACGCCAGTTGCAGTCATGGCCTCAACAGCCTTCTTGACAAGAACCTTCTCGGAAGCTTTGCGAACGGACGCTGTAGCTGCTGTCCTCGCGCCCGTGGAACCGGTATTCACAAGCACAGGCTTCACATCTGGCGACAGCATGCGGATGACATAAGGGAGGAGTTCGATCGCGAGCTCATTGGGGGAGCGGAATATACGAGTCAGTGGTAGACTCAATGTTGACTGTAGTCCCATCAAGGTAGCGTGGTTTGCTTTCAACTGCTCAGATGCCTGGTAGGCAGCACCCGGACCGGAAAATGGTGAGAGTTGCTCATCTGGGTCGGCTACGGCATTTGATCTCTGGTGTCGAGGAGAGGCGAACAGATTGTGGAAGGCGAGGACTGATTGCGAAAGGTATGGAAAGAGTTCCCACTCCTGTCCACCATGGACGGCGGAGGAGAGAGTATCGTGGAAGTGGAGCCATTCGTAGGCTGTGTTAGGCTTGCTGAGAAGAGTGTCGTCTTGGAAGGGCTTTTCTGGGTATGCAGTAAAGCAGTCTGGAGGAATCTGTTAGAGCATGCCAAAAGTGGGAAGAAGCTATAAAGTACCTGATATGATTCGATCACAATCACCGCTCGTGTCCACCATTTCCCGGAGTCGTTCCATTGCGCGACGCTTGGACGCTTCAGCAACGCCAATAACGCCCAGTTTCCCTTGTCTTGCTGTTTGACAATTGTTCGTCTCGGCTTGTCTTGGGAAACCAGCTCCTTCGCGGAAAACACGATCGACCACATCTTTAGCTCCGCCCCGTCCCAAGCTCCGTGCGGCACCTCCTCCATGATGAAGATCAGTAAGCACGTTGTCCTCAATCCACTGCCTTGTCAACCGCAGTGATTCGGAACCTGGACGCTTGGCAGCTCGAATTCGTCCAGCAACCCACTCGCTGACAACCATCACACCGCGAATATCACCCTCGCCGGTGCCGCTACCACTGCCGCCTTCTTTCTTAGTGCTAACGCCCCACGTAGCTTCACAGAGACGACGCACGCCGTCAGTATCGCACTCAATACCTTCTTTTCCAAAGATGTTGTGGATACGAGAGACCACCATGTTCAATGCCGGCTTGCGAATATGGACGATTTCGGCGATGGAAGACTGCCGAAGAGGTCGTAATGATGGGTGGTAAACATCATTGCAAATAAGAATGAGCGGTCGCAGCAATCGGAACTTGTCTCCTTTCCGTTTCTTAGGTGCTGTCGTAGAGCTTTGTCCAATGGCCTTTGAGTTTCTCTCGTCCAAGTTGATCAAATCGATCAATGCCTTGATGAAGCCGCCTTCTCCGCTGCCACCACTTCCACCTACAACACCATCCACCTCATCGACGACGACACAGACAGGTTTCCCTGCTTTCCGGACCTTCCCGTTCGAGGTGCTAGTGGTAATACCTCGGACGTTCTCTGTGCCGACCATGTCACGAATCCGGCCCTTCACAACAGTGTGACTTCGTTCATCCGAGGCGTTGATTTCTTGAACTTCATAGCCAGCTTGTCGAGCGCAAACATGAGCAAGAGTCGTCTTACCAAGTCCTGGGGGTCCCGTTAGAAGCAGAATCTTGCGGTGCTTATGCTCTTCGCTGTCGTCGTCTCTCTTCACACCCTTCAACTTAGTCTTGCTCGACCCAGGGAAGACGATTGGGTCCCATCCCTTGAGCCAGCGCAAAACCGATCGATGTGTTCGCTCGTCACCGACTAGGTCTGTAAACTTCTTTGCACGGTACTTCTCGGTCCACATTAGGGTCCTATTGCTCTTTCCAGACTTTCCCAAGGGTGCTGCTGGCTCTTCAATCGAGGGCTGTGGCGCGTCCTTGACAGCCTGCTCGTGTTGTCTTGCCTTCTCCTCATCTTCTCGTTTTGCCTCATCCATTAAGTGGTGGATATCAATCCCATAATAGCTAGTCCTCGCCTTTCCCTCCACCGCCACAGAGCGCGACGCGACTAGCGCCTCGAACGAGACGGGATTTCGTGAAATCCTTTTCGGTATATAAAACGTCTTTCCGGACGCGAATCTAGCGTGGACGCCATGTTTGGGCTGGGCGGACGGGGGTTCCTCCGGCGCTGCCCGTATCGACTTAGTGGGCGAGGGCGACTTGAAGTCATAATTGTCTAGGTCGTTCACAGGCACCATTTCCGGGTCCATGACTTCCTCCTGGCTTGCCGGTGGTGTATAGCCTGTATCAGCATCTTGAGCTATGGCAAGATCCTTGATGCTGCCCAATGCCCTCCGCTTCAACGTGTGTAGCTTCAACGCTGCCATCTCATCCTCGTCGTCCGAGTCGTCCAAGAAACCGCCGAAACTCTTCGAGGGCTGGTTAGGCTGAACATCTTTCAGCGGACTTCGTTCCACGTCGTCGAACCGCTTTCTCTTCTTTGGTGAGGGGGCCTTCAGCGCCGAGCTGGGAGGGTACGTGACGGGTGAGGAAATGAGCGGCATGGCGATGCTTGGAGGCGAGGAGGGAAATTCGCGACCGTCGGTGGAAGATCCGGTGGGGAAGCGTCTAGCTACAGATTGCTTCTGGTGTTTGAGCGGAGTGTCTACGTGGGTTAACGTCTACCCGGGCGGCCACAGCGACAGCAGTTGTACCAATTGCGTAGTCCTCCTCGCTTCTGAACACTTCTGTGATGTTCCAGGATCGATGTTGAATCACAACACGCTGAGTTGTATTCTTGATCTTCTCCTCGGCGGCACACTGTTGCAACGCCTCGATGTCGTCCGAGTGGGAGGACGACGCGGGCGCGTCGTGGAGGAATTCGGCTTCGGAGTGGAGGTGGATGGCGGGATCAAATGACGTGGGGATTCCTGGCGAGTAAACACTCATGAGTTCTGCGACGTGGGCGACATTTCAGTGAATGGGGGTGGTGTTGAGGGTGACGATGCAAAGTGGCTTTCGACGCGCTCGAAATGGCCAACCTGGGCAGACGCGCCAACGCGTTTTGCGCTAGTCCATCCCGAGACACTTCCGATGCTCGGCATTGCAGTAACCTCAGCCTTCGATCTTCACGATGCCTGCCAGCGGCACCATCATTATCATCGATCCTATGATAAATTACAATTATACTCGTAGCTCTACCTCATGAGGTGCTCCTACCACTCCTGATAGTCCCACACAAATCGTATTTATCGGGCCCAAACTATGCCACCAGTACAAACGTCATCGTAAGGGCCCAGCCTTGAAAGCATCTGAGTATCATTCTTCTTCGGCCAATCTTTCAATGCGTTGCACTAAGGGCATTGTCGAATCCAGGACCTATCTTTCCAATTTATTCCTTTTCTCGATCAGACCCTCTCTGTTCCATTTGATTTTCGGGTTCCTTCTCAGCATTCGAATGTTGCCCAGCGTATACAATGCATCTCTTGGTTCCTGTTTTATGTGCAAAAAGTCCTGTGAAATGCCCTGTCTAGTAGTAGTTTTTTAAAAGTGCGATATTCATGTAGAGGGTGGAGAGGGAACAAGATCTTTCATGTCATATCGATAGGCGAGAGAATTTTCACATTTCGCAGTCACGCACCAGGCCCCACCACACAGTCAATAATTAATTCACTGAACAGAATGACTCACCGCTAGAGCACACGCACACACACTCGTTTCCCTCTCCAAGCCACGTCTGAAGCCTGTATGTATATTGGTTAACTCAGAGAATTTCCATAATCAATTCAAAAGCTAAATGGCGCAGCGGAAGCGCGCCGGGCTCATAACCCGGAGGACGGCGGATCGAAACCGCCTTTAGCTATAATTTGAGAGTTCGAGTCCCCTCGGGCTCATTCTTTTTTGTATTTGCATTCAATATGTACAGAAATAAGAAATGTGGTAGTGGCACATGCGCATTACGTTCACCTCCTGAGATCCTTTAGCGAACAGATGGACACGCAATAATCTTTTTGACATCTTGAACCTGTACTACTAAAATGTGAAGAGCAATTTCGTAGAATTTTTAATCCAAAATAGATCTAGAAAATAACGGGCGAAGCCATCACAGAGGAAGAGACCTTTCTTTGCCGGCTTGTCGGACATCGTTGTATAGATGGAACGCTAGGGTGAATCGTTACCGAGTCTCTACAAGAGCACAGATACTCATTTCTCATAGGTTTCAAGAGTTTAGTTCTGGCGCATGAAATAAGACTGTACTATCAGAGCCTTTTTTTTTCTATTCCCTCACCAATATTCTTTTTGGTGGACTAGAAGTACCAATAAACCCGTTGGCTTGGAATATGAAGGTCGCTAATCCTCAAGTACTCCTATGGGTCCTGAATTATCAACCGCGTCGACTGCAGAAGGGGAGACCAAACAGATTCCTCGGAAAAATCGAAACTACAAACGAACGAACGAAAGAATGAGCAGCAAGCATCGCTAAGTTAGTGTTTGCTTCCGAAAAAGCATAGTACAACCTGATTCCCATGATTCTCTATTCCGATACCCACGATTCTGTTCACTCCCAAGTCGCCAATTTGACCGTAACCTGGTTGCATCTAACCCCTCCCTCAATAATTCCCAGCCCATCCGGGATGTGGTGCCCACCTTCTATTCCCATATCTCTCCCCAAACCACCTCCCATTCCACTCTCTCTCTCTTATCCAGCTGTTATGCCTATGTCTAATCCACCTCCCTTGCCTATCCCTAACCCACCTCCCATTTCCATCCCCAGGCCACCTCCCACTCCCATACCTCTCCCCCGGTTCACTCCTATACCTATCCCTAGGCGGTCTTCTATATCTATCTCCTACCCGTCGGCTACCTCTTCCTCTAATCTGCTTCCAGTGTCCACGCCCATCCGTCACCCAAATTCCATTCTCCGTATCAGCCATCTTCGGCACACCAACCATCCAATGCAAAACACAAAACCCCAGTGCCCCAAACAATACCACAACGGCGATGATAATACCTATAAGCGCGCCGGAAGAGAGAGGTTGATCGCTGGACGTGTCGCCTACTTCTGGGGGTGGGGCAAGGGCTGAAATGTGCAAAGTGGTGTTGTTGGTGGGTGGGAAGGGCGGCATTCTGATATGTGAGACGATTCGTAATTACATATGGACGTGGAAGAAAGGTAATTTAGATGGAGGTAGTAGGAACAGAAAGTGGGCTGGGTTATATGTGATTGCGGCAAACGAATTGCCAATGAGCCATTGGAGCTTCGTGTCTGAATTGGCCGGGCCGTTTGTCTCAAGACTATTGATTGGCTTACGCAGGATGAGCCTAGACGAGGTGAGGTAGGACGGTATGTGAGACAAGATGATAGATGATATTAAGGTAGGAAATAGACATGGTTAAAGCTACATACGAGGCAGATAGATGTTTGCTACTGCACGACTGTGTGCATGAACATGCATTCTGTATTCAACCCACCTTATACCCCCCAACACGCATCGCCATACCTCCCCTTCCCCCTCCCTACACATATCATTTCTAAACCGCAACCCCTATCTCGCTCGCCTCGCTCTCAGCCCTTACCTTCCTTATTCTCCTCGTCTTCCCCTCCTTCCTCTTTCTCCTTACCTTCCGTTCCCTCCTCTCCTCCATCTCCTCCTCTACCCCCCTCTTCATCTCAAGCCCTCTGCCTCTCTCTATCTCCAGCCCTCTCCCCCTCTCCCTCCCCACCTCCCTCTCTGACCGCCTCTCCATCTCCATCCGCCTCTCCATCTCCATCCGCCTCTCCATCTCCACCCCCCTCACCCTCACCATCCCCCTGTCCATCTCCACGCCCTTCCCCTTCGCCTTTCGCCCTTCCTCCTCCTCCTCCCTCTTCCTCTCCCTCCCCATCCTATACGGCCTACCAACATACTTCCACCCCAAAAACGCCACCAACATAGTCCCAAACGGAACAAACATGCAGATGATGATGAACACCGGCAGCGGCATCTCTCCGACTTTGATATTGGACGGTGACGCCGCGGCTGCGATTGCGGGTCGGTCGGCGGTGGGGCTCTGGCGCGTGTCGAGATGCAAGTATGTTCGCAAGGTGTGGACGAAGGGGTAGTAGTGTGGGGCCATGATTCCTTGCTGTGGGTTGTTTTTCCGTCAATGTTCAGATTATCATTTGTCGAGCTAGGTGTTTCGCAGAATTGGGCCTCGGATGCATACGTGTAAGATTATTGCGTATATCTTCGTCTAGTATTCGTTTCGATTCAATTCGATTCGATCGGATTGGGTCACGTCTTCGTTCTGGCTATGAACTTGAATATCCGAGTCTGGGATTTTGCGGGAAAAGGAAAAAGTGGAATCTAAGGCGAGAGAAGTTGCGCAGTGGAAATGGCGGGGCCTTTATCTCCAGCATAAAGGGACGACAACGACGCGAGGAGGAACAAAGGGGGTTGTGTTTCAGTTTCAACGCGTGCAAGGAATGGACAATGGAATGGTGGAATGGTGGACCAGGTGGGTGCCACGAAGTAATCAACACGCGACAATCAGAGATGAACAACGACGTAGTTTGCAATGTATTATCAAAATATCCAAATCATTGCGTTGCGGAACTTGCAAAACTTTATTGTAAGCAATCGAGTTCCTAATAGAATCACTATGTAAGGCTACGAAATGCTCAAGGTGAACATGGGTAACTGGGAGACAAACTCAGAGCGCCCTTCGAAACCATAGGAACGAAAACGGAAGGGTTACATTTGAACTCAGGCCCCAGCCTATACTCCCAGTGTGTGCCCCCCACCAACTTCCTCAAACTCTTCACCCCTGTCCACTCCATCCATAAAACTTCCCCAACTCGTCCCAAGCACCAACCCCAGATCCCAACCCACCCCCCGCCTTCCCCCCAGCCGGCTCCAGCTCCAGGCCCTCGACCAGCGGCACATCAACCAACCCCTCACACACAACACCGGCACTCAAATCCAGGACGTCCGCCGCAGAAGTATCCCGCGGAGAAAGTTCCCCCCGCCCCCCGTCACCGCCTCCAAAGCGCCGAGTCTCCAGGACGCGCGCGCAACCCAAGACCCCCGATCCGCCCGCAGAATCAAAGCCAGGATGAACGCCGGGGCCAGCCGGGACGAGAGACGTGCAAGCAGGCCCCGCAGCACCGCCATGCATCGCCTCCTCCCTCCCCACGCCCTTCTCCACGTCCTGACTCTCTACGTCTCCCTTCACAGCCCAGAACCTTGAACGCAAAGACAAACACCCACGCCCCGCTCCGCTCCCCTTCGTCCGCCAGAGCTTCCAGACGGCGAGACAGACCAGAGCAAAGACCACAGACGCAACGACTGCTGCAGCAACGACGGCGGCGCTGCGTCTGGGGCCATGAGCACGGCCATCCTCGGGTTGGGCTACGCCCGTCGAAGTCGGCGTCGAAGACGGCGCTGAAGTGCATAGAGCGACGCTCAGCAGCGACGAAACCGGGGCCAGAGGCCGGAACGAAGAAACCGGGGCGAGGGCCGAGGAGAAGGAGGAGGAGGAGCCAGACCAGCTGGCGGCGACGGGGGTGGAGAGCGGAGGGCGGGGTGCTGGTATGTGGGATTGCGCTGCTAGGATTGTGATTGTGGGCGTGGGCGTTGGCCATGGGAAGCCGGGGAGGGCGCTCATGGTGGTGTTGCGAGGAGTTTCTCCGCTGTTGTGAGGTAGGAGATCTGGGGGTGTGGTGGTATGGGAAATGTGGGCTCTTGAGTTGGGGTATGATGAGAGAGAGAGAGAAAGAGAGATTGAATCAAGTGGTGTTCTTTGGGTAGATAGAACAGGTGGTTAGGAGGCAGTAGGAGGGCATGCTAGCGATTTTTGGTCGTAACATTGTTGAGAATACAATGTGTGTGCATGCTGCGTGAGAGGAGGAGAGATGTACAAAGTCCTGATTGGACATTACTTGGTTAGATATACCAAGTATACAATACACTCAGGGAGATAGCTTGATTAGTTGCGAAATGCTGCAGTGGCGTTTCTTCGACTTGGACATATGTTGGGAGACGTGAAAATGGGAAACGCAGGTCTAAGTTGTCGAATTTATGGGCACACAGTCAACTCCATATAAACACCAAGCTTCGCATCCAAGTAGTGTGTTATTGCTTCCCCAATAAGTATTTCTAAACATTAAGAGTCTGTGTACGATCCCCGTCCCATGCATACCCATCCAATCATGGCCCAGTATGGCTCACTCCATATATACGCGGGGCAACATCAGGGAGACACACCGAAGTGAAGGGAGAAAAAAAGCAAAGTCATGGTGCGCATCCAAGTCAAGCCAAGTTGACCCCAAGAAAGTCCTCCTCCCAGCCTCCAGTACATCTATGTACAGCAAGGGAACGTGAGCGTGATAATGACTGATGATGAAGATCTGGGGCAAAACGCCAATAGCCTATGCATGCAAAATGTATGCCAAAGTAGCAGTAATAAAGGGAATACAACGACGGTGAATAATTGGCTGCTGTTTGAACGCCTTTAGGCACCGCTCAGGACAAAAAACGAAAACCTGACTTTTGGGTGTGAACGCGGAAGGCTCAAGGAAATACGGGTGATTGAAAATGAGATCCAGCGGAATGGAGGTCTCATCTGCTACCTCCAGGAGGATTCTTAGTCAGCCTCTTCCGCCTCTTCGAGTCGCGAGAATCGCTACGCTCGTGGTTCGGTAATTGAGGCTGTTCCAGGGGCGAGGCAAGAGGCGAGGCCAGTGGCGCAGGTGACACGTCACGTAGCAAGCTCCGCTGTTGTTGTTGTTGCTGCTGGAGCTCCATGCCCAGTTCCTGGCCGGGAGCTGTCCTTACGAAACTGGCTCGTGCGAGAGGACTCCGTCCCTGGCGCGAGTTCGGGCCAACCGAGCCCGAGGAGTCACGGTGGCCAGGTCTGTTGTGCGCCGCCTTGGGAATTTCTAATCCGCTGTTCCCATACTCTTTGGAAAGAGGCGAGTTGCCGGTGGGAGTAATCGGGCTATTGCTCAAACGCTCGTCGCTCTCGTGGCGGGATTGAGCCGGTCGCTGTGGCTGCTTTCCGAGCCCATGATACATTGACTCATCGCCGAGCGACTCGACCGATTCGTGATAGGGAGACTTGTTGGGACCAGCGTTTACTTCATAGGGAGAGTTGTGGACCTGGCGTTCTGCTTCGAAGTAGGCGCCTCCTGCAGGTCTCTGATTTGCTTGTGTCTTGTGGTACATACGAGCATCCTCAGGATCCATAATACTTTCGACGCGACGCGGCATGTAGACAGAGTTGTTGTTTGAGACGGTGGACACGAATGAGTCCATGGACGCACGTGGATTCAGGGCGACGTTGGGACCATTCGGGTTTCGTGGCATCATGTTTGGTAGAATAAGACCCGAATCGTTTGCTTGTTGATACCATCCACCTGGCAACTTCGCTGCCGGGGCGAAGCGGCCTTCCATTTGATCCGAAGGCTGAAGGGGCACGGCAGCAGGGCGATGCTTCTGTGCCGCAGCGGCGGCCTTGAAAGTCTCCGGGACAACGTTGAGATCATCGCCAGCGGCTTCGGCCTGCTCAATAGCTTGCTGTGCGGTTGTTCCGGTATCAGCAGCTCCTGCGTCAGCACGAGGTCCTCCCCAGGTACGTTGACCAGCCGTGAAGATGCCGTATACCATGTAGACCCAGTTGAAGAAGGGGTTGATGACGAACATGATAGGGTAAAGCATGATCTTGTATCGTCCAAGTTTGGCGCCAAAGTACAGCATAAGAACCCAATTCAGACCAAGCGAGATGGCGATGAAACCGACTGGCAAGTTGGCGACCTTTTGAGATGTGGTGACGATGGAAAGGACCATGATGAAGAAAAGAAGAGCGGTTGTTCGGATCGTGTTCTGCATGAAACGCACAATGCAGAGAACCGGGTAGCGTCTCCAGAGACGGATGTCCGTCAACATGCAAACCTCGTTGGTGATGAAACCCAAGAACCAACGACGACGCTGCTTCAAGAGAGAGCGGTATGATTGCACAGCTTCGGTTTTGCAGAACGCTCCGGGGTTCATTTGAATCTGGTAGCGTTCCTGGGCGCCGATCATGAACAAATGAGTCAACCAACGATCCTCACCCAAATGGCACTTGCCGTAATCGAAGAGGTCGTCGCACTGCTCGGCCTTGTCGGCGAAGTAGAATTTAGCCATGCGTCGGAAGGCGGAGAAACGAAGAATGGTCAGAGCACCGGGCAGACAAGTAACCGCTCCGCAGCCAGATTCAACAGAGCGCTCGAAAAGCTGACCGTGAATGTACTCCATATCCTGAAGAATCGTGATGAGCGAGTTCTTCTCTGTTGTCGATGTGATGACACCCGTCATGGCCAACATGTTCTTCTTGCTTCCTGGCTTGAGTTCCATCTCGTACATGAAGTTTTGAATGCAGACCTTGTCCAGAATGCAGTCGGAATCGATGAAGAGAACAAACAAGTTGTCGTTGCGCTTGAGATACTCGGCGTAGATCTTGTCGATCAGTCTGTAGGTCCTCTTTTGGCAGTGGCGCTTTCCACCATGGGGGAAACGAGAGACGGTGATACGGCAGCTTCGGTACGTCACATCGATAGATTTTGGGTACGAGTCCAGAGTCAAAGGAACACCGAGCTTCTCGATAGTATTGAGGTACAGCTCGTTTTCCTCGTCTCCGTCGAAGGAGAGGAAAATGTGCAAGCACGAGGGGGGGTAGTCGCAGTCTACCAGGGAGTCGCAGGTTCGGAGAAGAATATCAGGGGCCTCGTTGTAGCAGGGCATGATGATGACGACCTTGGGTGCGGATGATTCGTCGAGCACCGTCTTGATCCTCTTGGTGCGGCCGATGGAATGAGTAACGAGTTGGTAGACGCACAGCAACCACGGGATGGTCAGAAGACCGGCGAAAGCCCAGAAAGCAAACCACTGCAAAAAGCTGACCATGGCTTGGGGAAAGTGTTGCGTAACCTGCGCGGGAAGGGGAAGGGTAACAACCATGATGGGCAGGAAGATGGCACTAGAGACGGTTAGAGGCATGTGTAACAAACGGGGCAGTGGCTGTCTTACCGAAGAGCACAGAACAAAATCATCATGATTACAGAAAGAATTCGCACGCTGATGGTCTCGGCCTTTTGAAAAACCTTGACGAGGCAGTACATGAAAGCGGCCAGCCAGAGAAACCACTCGAGGAAGGCGGCCAGCATGACGGTGCCGATGATGGAGACATAGACGATCTGTGGCACGTAGTCAGTCATCGTTCACGAAGCGTGACAGGGAATGTGTGGTCCCACTCACGTCCTTGGTGGCCCATTTGTCGGCATTGTCCCTGGCATAGATGCCTACTTGCTGCCACACCATGATGAGGAATTACAGGTTGGTATGGGAGGAAGAAAGGCAGTCGGAGGCGGGGTAAAGAGCGAGCGAGCGAGGTAAGGCGTGGGCTCTATATCATGGACCACAACGTGACTCTGGCGACGCAGAAGACTCGGTCGGGTGGTTGCTGGGTTCCAGTCAGCGAAGGCAGCGGGTCTCAGGGCTATAAGGCACGCACGTTGGCGGCGAGTGGCGTGGCCGGGTATTGAGGTGCTATGGAGCTGCCGACAGCTGTAGCGATCCCAGGGCGGCGGGGAGCAGGTCAAGTGATACGACGCAAGCCCGCGAGCTGGAAAGATGTGCTGGAAATATCGGAGTCGCACAACGCTAGAGAAGCGACGATGGAGCGGATGCGAGTTGAGCAGAAACGGGAGCAAAAAGATCGGGGAGCTCGGGCTGGACGGTCAGGACACGGAACGGGCGGCGGTTGAAGGGAGCAAAAACGAGTGTGAGGGTCGAACAGAAGCAACGAGTGAACAGGCCGGTATCAGCACAAGGACATTATAGAAGCAACGGTCGCACGTGAGGGGGGGGGAGGGTGGCACGCTGGAACGAAGGTGTGGGAGAGGAAGCCTGGGAGAGGAGCAGATTCAGCGAGGGGGTCGGGGTGGTTTGTAGAGGCACGAAACGCGGAGGGCCGGGCCACTTGAGTCGCTCAAAGGGCGCTGGGGCGGTTCGATCCTGTTCGATCGTCGCAGGGGGCGACAGACTGTTTTTGGGCGCCGGCCGACCGCTGACGAGCCGTCACAGCGCGCGCCAGACAGGGAGGGCCGTGGATTGGGCAGCGGACGAGGGTTATTTTGGTCGGCGGTACTATTCTGTGGTAGTACGCAGCCAGGACAAAGACCAGCGGCGATGGACAGGGCGCCTTCCGCTGCCGCTGGAGAGTAGCACCGTTCACTATGTACGTACATAGCAGGAGATGGGTCGGGCGCGACGCGGACTCGATTCACGACCACGATCAATCCGCGACGGCCACCCACTCTCCCCCGGGCTGCGACGGCAAGCGCCAACTCCGCGGTACGAGCAGCGCCCGGCACCTCGTCTTGCATCATGGCAGCAGAGAATTTGCACCCTTCATGCGTCTGCTTCCGCCGCGCTGCTGACATGCCCGCAGTGCCGCACAGGGCCAAGGCCTCCTGGGCGTGCTGCCCCTGAGAGCACGCCGCCGCCGCCGCGCCGGCCAATTGCAAATACTCCACCTGACTCGGTGTCGCGAGCCGGCCATGGTCAATCTCGCTGCCCCTTTCCATCCCAGCGAACAAAAAGAAACGCAATCTTGGCGGTGGAGACGTCTGGCAGGGCCATCCCCTTCGGCTGCCTCGTCCAGCACGCACGCTGGGGACGCCGACGGCAGCTCGACGCCGTTCCACCGCATCAGAGCCGCAGTGCTGTGACGTGGGACCGCGCCGCACAGTGTCCCATGGCCATGTTGCGGGACCGCGCAGCTGTCTGCCTCTTCCAGCATCCAGCCTCTCCATAGTACACAGTATGCCCATCCATACTCTACGCCGTCCGCCGTGCGGCTGAGCCAGCAGCCCCATTCGATGCTGCCGTGCCTGCCGAGTGCCCCGAGTTGTCGGAATCCTGATCCCAGGAATTGGCCATGGTGGTGATCTCGGAAACGACGTGGCAATCTTGCAAGCACCATCCAGCGTCGCTGATCCTCGCGTCACCTCAGGGCTGGAATCGATACAGGTAATCGATAACGACGGCCGGCAGCCAGTCCATCGGACATCCAACCGTTCCACACCGTGCCATTCTCGTCGTCGACGCCTTTCGGGAGACGCCTCTCGGCGTGCTTCGCGCGCGCGCCACTCGTCATTGCTACCTTTGTACATACTGTCACCGCTGGCATCAATGGCCTCCCCTAAGCGGGCCAAGGTGGAATGCCCCACGCCCACCATTCTCCCCTTTGTGTCAGCCCTGGAGAGAACTCGCAATTGCGAAACCATGTCAACCTTGGAAGGCGACATGCCCAGAAGCGACCAGGCCAGCGACCGTCCAGCGACACCACCACGTGTTAGTGTGGCACTATCCCAGTTCCAGCACCGTCGCTCCACAAATCATCTTCCCTCGCACAGAAGCCTTCTAGCGCTGAGGCTATTAACGCATGTACAGTACTGTGGTAAGGACATTCGCCATGCATGAACAATTTGGCATTTCAATGTCTCCTGGCAGAAGGTCTAAGCGTACGGAGGACCGGTGGTCTAGTCATGGCATCAATAGAGGTACTCTTTATATCGCCAGATGCGGACACAACGCTGCACTCTCGGCTTCTTCAAAGGACAAGACCCGATCTAGGCTTTACTGTGTACTCTGCTCCGCTCTCTCCACCCCTCGGCCTGACACGTCAAGTCGCTCAGCCTACTTCATATGCGTCACTGCACCAAGGTGTCTCTCGCCACCAACTCGGTGCTCTCACTAAAAAATCCAGCCAAGACGTCTGCCGCAAATGCGCGTCCTGGAGAAAATTCTAAATGCTAAATAGTATACTGTGTAGATACTGTGTAGACTCCGACTACAGTGCATCGTGGTAGTGAATTTGAGCCGCTTGACGTACCTATCATGTCAATGTGAGCGCCTAGCTTCATCGTAAAGGCTCTTTTGGTGGTGGAATGCCTCCACAGGACATGATGAGTTGGCCGCATCGCCCAGCTCTGAAACCGCTCTTGCCAGGTGTGGCAGCAGAGCACCATGTGTTTATACCTTACCACCCAGGAACATGCAGATACGTAGATCAATACAGCAAAGCACAACAAGTGCTTCTCTTGCTTTCCCCAGCCTGTTTTCCCGAGCATGCACATTCACTGCGGAGTGTTTGCTTAGTCAGTCGCGCACGGCCGTTCGATAACGACAATCTGCTGCAGGAACAATTCACACCATCCAGAGCCCTCATTGCAATTCGCAACCATCTCCCTCCCCGCCCTGCACTCTCACCACCACTACCCGCTTCCTCGCGCGCTGTCGGAGCTACGGCTGATCAAATGCACACAGACCCTGCGCCGGACATAGCAATTTTCCATGTGCGCATTTCGTAGCCGACACGCCCAGATACCACCACCCGCCCCTCCACACCTGCGGAAGAGCCCCCTCCGCCATGGAGAGGCAGCGAAAGCGTGCGAACTCCTTCCCTATATCGTGAAACATACTGACAACTCCCAGGAGAGCTCCGCGAGCTTAATACGAGAGCTTGGGCTGGCGACCAAGGTATGACGCGCTCCTCCCCCACATGTACCTTCCCCACTTACATTCCACGCAGATGTCTTCCCCGTACAGGGCTCCCTCGACTCGTCCATGAAGAAGAACACGGCCTTCATCAAGCGCCTCCGCACCGCCGTCTCGGCCTCGGCGCAAGCCCAATTCCTCCAGGAAATCCGCACTCTGTCGCTGCACAAGTATCTGTCCGAGATCATCTCGGCCTGCTACGAAGGCCTTTGCAAGCTCAAGTCCCCCGGGGAAATTGCCGCTGGCGTCGAGATTGTCAGCGCGCTCCACCAGCGATTCGGACCTGGCGAGTTCACGGCATACATTGGGTGGTACATTGGCAGGGGATTGAGCACCCCGGACAGGTCACAACTGAAGTCTTTAGCACAGGATGTCCGCGAACGGGAAGAGAAGGAACGCCTCGCTCGTCAGCGAGTGCTCCTGCGAGTGGCTACCGAGCTCTGGCTCGTGGGCGTGTTGAGGAGCCTGGAGGACGTGTCTAGACCTGAGGAGGCGGGCAAGACTAGGGACACGGCCAAACTTGTCGAACCTTCAAGCAAGTCTAAGACGGCAGCCAACAGCAATCGGGCAGACAATGCAGATACGGAGCCTTTTCCTCTCGAGGTGCTCAAGGACATGCTCGGACACGACCGCGAGCACATCAACCTGCCCCTTGTGGTCATCTTTGTGAAGGCATTTGCGTGGGACATACTGGGTGCTAAGACGTCTTCTGCAGAAGGCCGCAGGACGGTGAATGAGGATGGCACCACCACGGCCGAGAAGAACGAGGAGACTTCGGCCACCGAGGACGACGAGGCAACGGCCAAGGATCCTCCTATCACCTCCCCGGAGCTACGACAGCGATTCAAAAACATCCTCACTCGCTACTTTGAGGACGTCAAGGCCCACATCTTGCGAGACCAAAAGCATCTGGCCACCCAGGGACGTAAGAATGCCGAGGCATACGTCAAGTCTGGCGAGGTGTTTGAGGACCGTCAAGCCAACTATGAGAAGCAGGTCAAGGCGCAAGAAAGGCTTACTGCGAATGCTCAGGTCCTGGCCGATTCACTGGGTGCAGAAATGCCAGACCTGAAGGAGAAGGATAACTCAGCGAACGAAGGGAATGGTGGCATCGGACTCGTAAAGGCTGGCGACTATCTCCGTGGCCAGAGCGATGGAGCAGGAATCTGGGAAGATGAAGAAGAACGCCGCTTCTACGAGAACCTGATCGATCTGAAGGACCGCGTCCCGGGGATCTTGTTGGAAGAGCCCAAGAAGAAGAAGACCGACAACGACGAGCAGGTTGGCAAGAAAGTGGAGCCTAAACCCGAAGCCGAGATCAAAGATCCCGCAGCCGAAGCAAAGGCAGCCGAGGCCGAAGATCAATCCACTGCCATAGCGAACAAGTCCGTCGGAGCGCAAGTCGATGCCATCCTCGCCCGTCTGCCCGAATTGAATACCAAGGATGCGGTAGACCAAACTGCAATCGACTTCTGTTTCTTGAACTCCAAAGCCTCGCGCAACCGTCTCATCAAAGCAGTGCAAGAGATTCCCAAGGGTCGGTCCGACTTGCTGCCAATATACTCGAGGCTCATCGCAACGCTCGGAAAATACATGCCCGATGTTTCCCAGGGCTTGGTGACCTATCTTGACGACGAGTTTCGCAGCCTTCAGCGCCGAAAGTCGAAAGACTTCCTCGGTCAGGTTCGGACCCAGAATGTTCGCTATCTTGCCGAGCTCACTAAATTTGGAGTCGTGCCTGAGCATGTCATCTTTCACTGCTTGAAGGTCAGTCTGGATGAATTTTCGAGGATGAACATTGAGATCATCTGCAACTTGCTTGAAAACTCGGGTCGGTATTTGCTTCGTAATCCAGACACTTCTCCGCGAATGGCATCCTTCCTCGAGACCCTCCAGCGAAAGAAGGGCGCCCAGGTTATTGGCCAGCAGGAACGTATGCTTATCGAGAACGCTGTCTATTACGTCAACCCGCCAAAACGTGCAGCAATTGAGCAGAAAGAGAGGACCCCAGTTGAACTATTCCTTCGCAAACTCATGTACTCGGACCTGAGCAAGCGCACGTTGGATAAGACTGTCAAACAGATCCGCAAAATGCACTGGGAGGAGGATGACACAGTCAAACTCCTGCACAAGATCTTCGCGAAGCCTGGAAAGATCAAATACAGCAACATTCATCTTCTTGCTGTCATTCTCGGATCTATCCATCGTTATCATCAGGACTTTGCTATCTCAGTCATCGATGATATTCTTGAATCCATTGTGTTTGGTCTAGAGCTGAACGATTTCAAGTTTAATCAGCGCCGGATTGCAGAGGTCAAGTTCCTCGGAGAGCTATACATCTACCGTCTGATCGACTCTCCGCTTGTCTTCGACACGTTATACAAGCTCCTGAATTATGGGCATGAGGGCGGCTACGCACGCCCGGGGTCTCTCAATCCGCTAGATCTCCCTGATGATTACTTCCGCATCCGATTGGTCTGCAACCTCCTGGAGACTTGCGGCATGTACTATGACAAAGGAGCCGCTAAGAAGAAGCTCGATTTCTTCTTGACGTATTTCCAGTACTACATCTGTACCAAGGAGAATCTCCCCATGGATGTCGATTTCATCGTACAAGATGCCTATATGCTCACGAGACCTCAATGGAAGCTGATCAACAATCTCGAAGAAGCTTCTCATGTTTTCGGCGAAGCCGTCAAGGTGAACTATCAATCGTCTGCCGTCGACAAACCGACCGAGGCGGACGAAGACGAGGCGTCTGCTTCTGAGGATGACGGCGATGGCCCTGATGACGAAGACTTGGCGATTCCGGATGGAGACGACGAGAAGTCATCAGGCGAGGACGCAGAGGTTTGTGTTGCTTTGTATTTGAATACTTTACTGCAGACGCTGACATTTGAAATACAGGGTAGCGGAGACGATGAACCGACAGAGCGCATTCAATCCGACGATGAAGAAGAGCAGATTGTCGTCACCCGACAAGAGGATGAACGCGATCCTGAGGCGGATGCCGAGTTTGACCGTGAACTTGCAAAATTGATGACAGAGAGCGCCGAGTCTCGGAAGTTTGAGCGCAAGCCTGTCTTCGACGTTCCGCTTCCTATGCGGCGCGCTCGCGATGCTACCGCAAATCCTGAGGACAGCGGAGTAGAAGTAGCACCTACCCCAGCACCTTCCCGAGCGGATCCAGTGCCCACAATGAAGTTCTCACTCCTTAGCAAACGCGGTAACAAGCAACAGACGCGTTCCATCGACCTACCGTCTGATTCCACTTTTGCTGTCGCTATGCGTAGCAAGCAACAGGCTGAGAAAGAGGAACAACAACGCATCAAGAATCTCGTCCTCAACTACGACCTTCGCGATGACAACGAAACAGAGGGTGAATTACAATTTTCTTCTCGCCTTCAACGTAATCCAAACAGGACGAATACTAAAACCACTCAAGGTCTGGACAAGACTCACAATCCGTACGCGCAGCCGCGCCTCGACAAAGCTGGCAACAACCGCAGCCACCAACGGGCAAGGAAGTTGCAACTTAGCGATGTCAATTGGTATGATACCTCTTCTTCGTCTCAGCCTTCTCATCCTCGTTCGTCTCGACCATTTTCCAGCGCCGCTCAAGATGATGGAGCACATTCGCTTTTCTCGTCTCCTCTCCGTCCAGCCCAACGTAATCCACTCCGCAAAATGTAATTGATCCAGCGCAAATGCAATTGATCCAGCGAGTTGAAATACCCAGCGCCAATTCCGAACAACCGGCTAATTTAAAGGCCCTCCTCTGGGCGATTAATATTCTAGGACTTGATCTCGTCAAATACAATGCTATCACAAGCATATTGGTACAATATTGCTCGGATACCGACTCACGTCCGCGATTGCTGCCTACTGACTGCTCGGTCCCCACTCCAGGCAAGTAAAACAGGCTACACAGCACAAGGAAAGGTATTCTTCGACGTGCGAGTATGAAACTCGAGCTCCCAGCCTATTGCCTATAGGCACGTCTTCAGTTAGCTGATAGGCGTCCTATTCAGCCTCGCCTGAACACCGAGTCTTTGTTGGCACCCATGTCTTCTCCTCTGCATCGTCAATCCTACTGCACAAGCGAGGAGGGTTAAGTATCGTCATCTTCGCTTAATGGGTTGGTTGGTGACGGGGAGGGGTATTTGGTAATTTGGAATTTGGTATTGGGGAGAAAAGCGAAAGGGAGTAGAGAGAGCAGAGTGAGAATGCCATGTTTCTGTCTGTCTAGTCTATTCATTGCTTTTGAAAATGGATGGCGACACGTGCCGGATAGTCGTCATCTCTCGAGGCAGAGATACGCGCGCTACCTTGCACCGGGCAAATCTATTCACACATTCTGTTTCACGTGCTGCATCCCTTTGATGTTTGTTTGCCTTGGGTGATGTCGTGGTGAAAACGAAGGCTACTTTGCACGAATCGGGTCACTCGCTTCCAATGACGCGACGTCGCCGTCGTGCTGTCTGCTGCTATATCGTTGTCGAACTTGGCCGCCCCTGGGTGGGTGGTCATTTCTTCCTCGTCGATGTAGTGGGGCTGGTGTAGTGTGGTCTGGTCTGGTCTGGTCTGGTCTGGTCTGGTGTGGTCTGGAGTAGTGTAGTGTAGTGTAGTGTAGTGTAGTGTAGTATACTCGGGTTAGGGGCCCATCTACGCACGCACGCACGTATGTATGTATGTATGTAATGAATGCGCTCATTTGGCTCCTTGGCCCGATTCCTGGGATTGCTGGGGGAAAGAGGTGGGGATAGATGTCGAGTCGAAAAGAAGTGGGTTTGATTGCGTATTTGTTTTATATATTTTTCTTTTCTTTCTTTCTTTCTTTCTTTCTTTCTTTCTTTCTTTCTTTCTTTCTTTCTTTCGTTGCTTCGAGGGGTACCTGCTTAATATCGTCGTGACTTTGGAATTTTTGGGACCACGTCGCTAGTGGGTTGTTGGGTGCCGAGAATTGCCCTTTTTTTCTAGGGAGAGGGAAGAGGAAAGCTCGAGGGGATTGGAGGGAGGTGTGGGATGAAATACGTGGGTAAGAGACGGTCAGTTTGAATGAAATTAAATTA